>BMAO01034718.1:0-27987 GCA_019973975.1 Trichonephila clavata
TAGCTTTTACCGCGGCTCCGCTCGCTTTGATGTCTTTAAATAACTGTCAAAGTCAAAATCATTATCATTAGAAAGTAAATAATATAATATGGTAATTTTTTATTGCTTGACTGGAACCAATAAAATTTAAAAATTATAAAATTGAGCTTAGTTAAAAAAAACTGAAAACGTAATTTATTATAATAATTAACAACAAATATTCAATAACTTAAACTTTAATAGTTTTAAAAATCGAAAGTATCTACGTTTAATATATAATTCCTCTTTAAAAGAACTCAAAACAGAATATTATTCTAAGATGCTACTGTACACATTACTGATATTACATGTTCTTCCGTCAGTTGCAAATATGTGAAGATTTGGGCATTGGACACACCTATTAGGCTACATATAGTTGGCCATGGGAAAAACATTGCTTTTCCAAATGCACCCCTGCTACCTGAAATGTTAGCTTTGTTAATAGCAACAGTAAAACTGGAAATTGAACTTTTTTGAATTGAAATGGTAGGTCAGTGGGAATACTTGGAATTCGAAGGTATGATAATATTATCCCTTTTCATGACATATGTTCAAATATTGGCACCAAGTATATTCTGCATCAGATTTGTGATCCAAGGCCTCGTTCCTTTACATAGTCGAGGAGCATCGAGATTTTGCATAACTGGTACATTTAGTTTTAATTGAAGTTTGTGTGAGGGTACACCCGAAAGTTCAAGTGAATTTAAGAACTCTGTGGGATATGAAGTACTTTGTTCTTTATCCATGATTGTATTCATTGATAAATATTTCTTCAATTCTCCCCTCCCCCGCACGTCGTTTAAATATTCAATGTTGATTTTATGGACATTGTCATTGTTATGCGCCAATATTGATCTTGCGCGCAACCACTGATCCCAAATTAAATTTTGTTGCAAGCCCGGGTAAATTTGAGCAATGAGATTTACATTATTTTCTTCTACATTACAAAATTCTCTGAAAGTAAAATAAAACCTCCAGCATTTGCGTCCAAACTTCCATAACCGATTTTTAATTGCGTCTCTGCATAATGTTCCGAATCTACGTCATTATGAAGATGCACTCTCATATTCGTTTTCAGACTGAATTTTTCAAATTTTCCCCATAAGCTTGAATTCACCAGCCAATATATAATAAAGCTACCATTCCTCCTAAAATATCTGTACTATCTCGTAAATCCTGAAGAGTCCGATTTAACGCTTCTATAGCTTTCTTGTGAGACATCGTACTTTCATTCCACACTAAAAGATTACATTGTGGAAGCATCCTGCCTTGAGAGCTATTTTTTCTGAAATTTCAGATGAGGGAATCTTCAAATGCAAGATTAAGCGATAATTTTAAAACGGAATGTGCAGTACGACCGTTGGTCAGTAAAATCACGGCTATACCAGAAGAAGCCATAGCAACTGCTATCTTCTAGGTTTTTCTGATGGTCATTAATAATAAGTTTAGCAAAAACGTTTTTCCTGTTCCTCCAGGGGCTTCGAGAAAAAAAGATTGCCGGATTCTATTTTGCGTAACACTTGTTGGAAAACGTGACTTTGTTCTGGAGTTAATTGAGGATAATTCTGTTACTTGATGTTGCAATGCTATGAATTTGTAGTTTAATTCTCAAGTAATTTCAATATCGAAGCCATTTCCGTCGACACGTCTAGAGCTAATTCCAAAATCATGTAGCTTTCTCCTAACCATTCCGAAAACCTTTATTACGTTTCGTTGTAGATGTGTTCATTAAAGGTATATTTGATTGGTTTTCGTCGAAAAATATCTTCCGCCATGTAGTCTTTGTACTTATTCCAAAAATTCAAAGTAATAAATACTTTCAAAACTATTCAAACTAATCAAAACTACTAAAATAATCAAAACTTTTTATGAAACTGTTAATTAATATTATCATAGAATTTTCAATATCACGCGCACGAAAATCGCTAAATTGCATTAAAATATCTGGGATTGTTGGAATAGATAGCTTCTTAGCCAACTTGGTGATATTTCTCAAAGTTTGAGTTTGACATTTAACAAACGTAACGCAATAAACATTAGACGTTTAATAAAAAACTACTTAAAAATTGCTATTTGTTAAGATGCTAAATTACACTGTGTTTCAGTTATTTGCTACAAATGTAAGAAAATTTTTATTAAAATTTCCATTATTGATCAAATGCATAATTTTGCGCCAACTTGGCGGGGAGTAAGCAACGTCAACGTTTTACCCGCATAATTCCAGTTCCCGTAGGAATATGGAGATAAAATATATCTTATGTTACTCCTGATAATGTAGCTTTCCATTGGTGAAAGAATTTTTAAAATCGGACCAGAAGTTCCCAAGATTAGCCGGAACAAACAGACAGACAGACAAAAATTTTAAAAATTGATTTTTTGATATAAGTACGGTATATACCTTTAAATGCATTTTGTAAAAAGCTGCTAATTTGAAATCACAAACAGACACTTCAATTTTATTTATTTGTATAGATATAGATGTTATACTGTTTTTAAAATATGCTTTTTCTTTGTATATGTAATTTTTACTAGTTCACAGCAAAAAAAAGAAATTTTCAGTGAAATATTAAAGTATAATGACTTGTGAAGTTTGTTTGCATCACTTGTGAATCATTGGGACCCAATCACTTATGAACATACTTTTGACGTCAATTTTGTTTTAATTTTTAGTTAGATTTTACGAGGATTTGAAGATATTGATAGAAGTATTTTTGAGTTAAAGGGGGGACTTTAGTTGAGATGTTTGCTTTCCATTTTTACCCATTTAATTCAGAGTTACAACTTGCATTCCACATCAAGCATCTCGTAGCAAAGAAGCTAGGCACATATTTTAAATGGTTGGAGATAGAACTCATCGAAGTAGGTGCAGGAATGATAAGTGCTCTTCCTTAACAACTGTACAATGTACAGACTACAAGGTTCTCTATTCTTTACAACGACTAGAAATGGCTTCAAGGCATTTCACAAAAATAAAAAATAATGTAATTGTAATAATACAACCAATATGTATCTAAAACCCCAATAAAACTTAATATTTATGTTGAATTTATGAGTTGTATGTATTGTGTGATTTAAGACTAAGATTAAATTAATCACTTCAATTTAGATTCATACTTCAAAAAATTCTGATTGTAGTGTCGTGTTCCTGATGTATCACATCAGGAACACGACACTACAAATTGCTTCTATAAATTTTTAAAAAAATTATTGCATTTTTCTACATTATAGTGATTAAAACAACTATTTAAGTATCTCTTACAAAATATCAAGCTTTTATTTTTGTCTCGGGTCTGAGGAGGTTAATGTTACACTCTACAAATCGAAACGATTACTATTGACAGAATACCCAAGGGAACCGAGTTCACCCGAAAAGGATTTAGAGCTACTAACTGATTACAGGAAAACAACCACCCCACGTTCAGTTTTTATTGATCAAAATCTTAGTTTACATTTTTAACTCAGCAATATACAGTAAATTTACAAAGTACAAATTAAAGGTAACTGCACGGTACACATATGTAATTACATAACACACACACACAAATATACAAAGCTATAAATTAGAAAAAAAAGGAAACATAAATAGTAAAAGAGAAGAAAGGAAATATATTTTATTCCAGTATTCTTATCAAATAAATATATATACATCAAGAATTACAAAAATATCCAGCACAAATCACCGTACAGACCCAAACACAAAAGAGAGGAAAAGGACAGGAAACTTGTTTTAAAAATAAAAACTGGTTTCGAATTCTTTTTTTCAGTTTGTGGGGGAGGGGTCCTAACTTGGACCCCTCTCCCTCAGTCCTGCGCGTCTCTAGGTGTGGAAGGAAACGAAACATCACCAACAAACGCCATAATAACAAATAGATTTATTCAAGCTCTGAATAAACACTTAAACAACACAAGTTTAATTATAAGAAGAAACCTAAGAGTGATCTCTAAAACGTCGATTAATCCTAATACTCAATTCTAAGTAAACCCGACTACCAGAAACGGATAAGGAGAACAATCACTAATGACCTCAGGCCGATTCTAAATCTACTATCTTAAAATTTCAATCTAATAATTTAATCTCAGAGATTACACCTTTTAAAACGCGCGCTAAGTTTGTGAAGTTAATTCTCCAATGTTCAACTTACTTGACAGCTTCACGGCTCCTTCTCCCTTTCTTACATCTACAAAACCTATATATATATATATATATACTTTATATAATCGAACTAATTAACATATATCTATCTCGTGTTTTTCTTGAAAGGCTGTGAATTAGTATAAATACTAGCCCCAAAGTTTCCCCAAGAGGATTAGTTAGAATATCTCGCGAATAGCCCCGTCACAAGTTGTCACCCCCCCCCCTCTCTTCCTGTCGATACTTTTTTCTCTTAATGTTTGCTTCAGTTCGAAGGAACAGCATCGAAGGGAGGATGATTCATTTTAGATCCCTCCTCTATACTTTTTTATAAACATAAAGAAAGAAAGCAGAAGCAAAAAAAATTATTGAATTTTTTTAAAGATATAACTTTTGCTATTTTAAAACAAGAAATTAGCCTCAAGCGAATACCCGCGCTGTTAACTAAGAGCGAAACCAGGAAACTGCATTATACAGGGTGGTCCCAAATCCATGGTACAAACTTAAGGAGTAGATACAGGACATTATAACAATCGTTTATTGTTTGGGAATGTATGGGCGCAAGTGACGCGATGAGACACAAACGGGGGGAGGAAGAAAAGAGAAATGGAGTTATCTGTTAGTTGTGTTGACAGTAGGAGGCAGTAAATGTCTAGCCGCCATTCGGCGTGATGTTTCTCAGTAGGCGAAAGCGTCATTTACAATTGTGCTGACGTCTACTATGGGAGACTTTAAGCATACTAAAAAGCAGACATGTAAGGGCCGTGCAGTGGCAACGGCAGAGCTGCGCTACGAATGTATCTTTGAACGTGTACGCCATTCGTTCCACCGACGCTGCCAAGCATGTATCGTTACTGGTAGATGCAATTTTAGACAGTTATTATAAAAAAGTTATAATTATCGAAAGACGCTTTCAATAAACACTTGTCCTTTCTTTCGTCTCTTATATTTTGTGTTTGTGCTTCACCACGTCACTTGCACCCATACATTTCTATACAATAAATGATTGGTACAATGTCCTGTACCTAACGTTAAAGTTTGTACCATGAAATCGGGTCTACTCTGTATTGTATGAGATCTATAAATAGGGTTTAAAGATTGAGAAGTCTCTCTGCTCTAGAGTTTTGCAAATCTATACTACCGCAGAAAACCCGGTTGTGGCCACATTAGAATAGCAATCCATTCTCTTTAAAGGAATTTGTTCTTGGATTGTAGAGGCAATTCTATCACAGGGTTGGAACTTTAATAGTGACAACACAGATGCAAAAAATCCATACAACAAACCAAAGAATGTCGTGTATATGACATGTGAGCTACATATCTACCTTACCTCTCAGCAAAAAGACTCGTCCTTTCTACGTCCCGCACATTCGGAGGTGACTCGAAGAACTGATCCTTGTATTAGCTTGCGGTCTAAAGTAAGTGGGTTAGGATGTTTTCAAAACAAGAACAACGAAGTTGGATAAGAATTGAATGTGCCAGGTCGTACAACGACAATGTCCTCTAGGATTTCAAGAGGCTTTCGGAGAATCCGCATTGCCTTACACAACTGTAGTAAAATGTGTAAAATCCTTCAATGAAGGACGCCAAAATGTGCAGACATGCATCAACCAGGTCATCTTAGTGTCAGCAAAGCAGAAGTGCATGCTGTTGCCGCACTAATGAACAGTGATCGACCCCCAGATCTAAGTCCTTGTGACTTAATTCCTAAGAGGAAGGAACAACTTCAAGACATTCGCTTCAAAACTGTTCCAGAGATTCTTGCGGCAGTAGACCGGTCCATTCTAACTATCAACAGAACAGGTACTTCTACAGGTGTTCTGCGACTTCCTCATCTTTGGAAACGGGTTATACACAATGCTGGCGACTATATTGAAATTCTGTAAAACATGGTGACATGAATCACTTTCTTGTTCCATGTAAAAAAATTGTTGCCACTATTAAAGTTCCAACCCTCGTAGGTGATTTTAGTTTAGAGTGAATTAAAGGATTTTTAATGATAGATTAAAACCATGTTTATATAGCAATTTGAGATGTGGTCCCAAAATAAAACTCTTCAGTTAGGGAACATGATAACACAGAACGGTCAGCGTCCCTAACAAAACCACAAAGACAGTTGTAGCTTTTAATTTATGGACTTCCAAATTTTGAATTACGATCAAGTCACGAGAATGGCTCAAGTCAGAGTTGGTACCGCACTCTCAAAACTTTCACACTATGCCAACGGTAAGACTTTGAGTCGCAACATATTTTACAAACATCAGCTTCTCTACACAGCAGGTCTTTAATGACAAAAAGCTCGAACTCATGACACATCAGCCTCAAGCTCGCAACCATAAAACTAACCGCATCACAATCCGCGAAGATATCGCTTAAATAAAGAAAAATATGTAATTGAGTGAAATAATTGCTTAGAAAAGTATTTTTACAAAACCCTTTTATAGAGGGAAAAAAAATCTGTGGATATATGCGGAAAATGACGAAAACGTTTTTTTTTTTCGATAACGGGGAATTCATATTGGTAGACTGCTGCCAGCGTAATCGATCTACAGTGGAAAATATTAAAGAGCGATCCAATATCTTTTTCTGAATTTTAAAAATCACTGAATCAGACGAACTGAGAACCTCAAGCTCCAAATATTTTACGGCCAAGACATGGTTTAATTTCATTTACCTTTATATTGGGCCTCCTTAGTGAGTCAACATTTTTTTTCAATCGTAATACCCTGGAAAAGATACTTTTAACCTTATTAAATGAAAAAAATCAATAAAAGACAAATCTCTGCTTGCGCAACGCAGTTAAAATTTTGAAAATTTGAAAAAGAAAAATTCGTTATTTATTGAAAAAAATTTTTAGTATTTAATTTATGAATATCATAATGCTACTGCTCTAAGTGCAAATTTGGTAATATGAGAAGGAAAAAAATGTTAAAATCTGTGAATTCAAAAATTTTATTGTACGTGCTCAAAGCTCAAGGAACACAATTAAAAAAAAACTGTAATATTTTGTAATTTTTTCCGAATTTTTTTTTTTTTTTTTTTTTTGCTTTTAATAAACAAAACCATAAAAAGCAAACATGTTCTTTGTTTCGAATACCTTTATAACACCCTACGTAGACCTATTACTATGCACAATCTAAGTTGTTTCCAATGACACCTGTCTGATGGTGGGAGATCGAGGCCTACGAAATTCATCATAGCAAGGGGATAGTATTTTACGCCTGTCGTTAGCCACAGCTTTGAGCCCCATGTAAGTGAAAGAATGGTTTCGTGCCCCTCCTAATTTTGAAGGGGAACACCCTGGGGGTGGTCAGGGATACCCACATCTCTTCTCTTTCCATCCACCTCACGAGATGACTTGCGGCTCGAGGGCTATTTACAGTACCCCCTGCTGCGAAGACACTGTACAAAAACAAACATCCATGCCTCTTCCGGGATACGAACTGAGACCCAACGGCACAGCAGTCAGCCTCACTAAGCACTATACTGGATGGGTGATGCATAACCTATAAATATTTCCAATTATTTTATTTTAGAAAAATTTACTTGTAATGAGGTTATTTAAAAAAATGTGTTTTTCATCTTGATCAAATTGTCGTACATAAAGTCACGTCTTGCTTGAACACCGCACACTATTTGACATAATTCGTCCATAATTTTGACTAAGTATTCCATCATTTGGGTGTTATAGAGGAAGCTTTGGATTTTTATATTTGAGTCTAACTTATCACGCCATAATCTTGAGGAACAGATGACGCGATCGCAGCTGTTTCTCTACCAAAAACTCCATAATGATCTCTGAACAGTGTTGCTTTTAAGTTGATTCTCATTTTAAACATTTTTTATTGGTGTAGTGCGGAGGATTTAACTAATTATCAACATCATCATTATCTAACATATCAGAATCTCCACATGTTTGTACTTGTTCGGTATCAGTATGCTCCGGTTCGTACGTTTCAAGACATTCTTTCAAAGTACTTTTATAGTTCTAGGAAACTGCGTACTTTTTTTTCTTTCGAAATTCTACGCTAGTTTACGTATTTGTTTTACCTATAAGTCAGCGTTTCTCAAACCGTTTGACACTCCCCCAAGGAGATGTGATAACTCTATCAGGAGGGCACGAGCGTATTGAAAAATTGGAAAAAAAAGACCATTTTAAAAAATTATTAATTTACTGAAATTAAACAAACAAAATACATTCTAACATAATAAAAAGTAAACAACACACTTACACTGGTATAATATATTTATAAATGTATCAGTAATGAACGAAGTATTTTGTAATTAACTTAACAATACTAAGTTAAGAACAAGTTTAATAATTTCCATTAACCCCCATAGGTTTCTCATATAAAAAATGTATTCAAAATATAACACTTATCTTAGTTATTTGTACAGTTTATAATTTTTCCTTTAGCTACGTCTTTAAAATTACGTTATTCGCTCCCCAATGCCTCCATTTTCCACGAAGGCTCACGCATGTGATGTACTGGGGGGGGGGGGAATAAAAGGAATAAATAAGAAAATCCTCTACCTTCGCTAACGCTGTCAAGGACCTTTTATTGCATTCTATAGCCCTTCGGAATAATTTTATGGACAACATTACCCAGGAAATCTCGTACTTCGGAAATACGTATATATACGTCAGGAGCATTTAAAGCACCTGTTGAGAGAGACGTATATGTACGCCGTTGGTACTTAAGAGGTTAAAGTCATATTGTATCATTAGCGTAAAAGCATAGTATTATTAAATTCAATTCATTGTTATTTGTATGGAGGGGGCTCGTTGAAAATTATGGTTGAATATTTTAAGTCCAAATATTTAAACTTTGAGAAGCACTGCCATAGAAACAAAATTGGACTATATTTGAATTTTACGTCTTAAGTAAGATTTCTGCAAATTTCTTTAGGTACACGGACACTTTTGAGAGTCTCTATATTTTTACTACATTATTTATAAATTTATTTGTAAATATAATGATACACACTCAGATATAATGGTATGTAGAATTTTAAAGTTGGTAAGATTAGTGCTTTGGAGACTTAATTTTAAAAAATATCTTATTTAATGGGATTTTTCTCAATTTTTACCGCAGATTAGTTAGATATCTTGTCTATTTCTTAGGAAATTAATACATATTCCTATTTTCACTAGATTTTGGATTTTTCCGTGTTCGAGGTTTTTTCTGGTTGACTTTATGTTAACATCGATCTATAGATAATATATTTTTGAGAAGACGTAGAAGAATTTGATATAAAACTTATTTTAAATGATAGCAACTTTATCACTCCACGTGGCAGCTTTTGACAGCATTACATCTTGAGTACACTCCTGAACTTATCCGTTCATAACCCCAAAGTTCGTAACCGGACATATTTAATTGTTACATTTTTTCTTCCAAACAGAGTAGACAAAACACATTCAGTTACACGAAGAATATACAGAATACTACTTTAAACCGGGACCTACTATTTACTTGAGACTACATACCAGAACAATGCCTGTTTACCATTGGGCTCTTGGGGAGAGCACCTAGGGGCCCGGGGCCTAGAGAGGCTAAAGAGGGCCCGGATAAGATGGACTTAACCAAATTTTCTGGTAATAAATTTCGATCCTCCAGTGCCAAGATCCAGTGTAGATCTTCTGGGCCCAGGGCCCCAAAGGAGCTTAAGTCCGCCCTGTACCACAATGTTAACGTTATAATCTTGAGATAGCATTGGCTATCTCAAGCTTATAATAACTTGGATAAAACTGTAGGATTTAATTGTAAGAGTTGGCATTAGTGTTTCGACATATTCAACAATAGTTCTGTGACAGGTAGATGGAGCTATTGTTTTAGTAGGGAAAGTGAGACCATGGCGCAAGTACTTCTGACTTTCGAGCAGCAGAAAAGCATTTTGAAATGATTTTGGAAGTTCGAGAATATCAATGAAGTGCAACGACGTTGGAGACAACCATATGGAACGGAACCACCAACACTCTTAAGCATTACTCGCCTTCGCAATAAGTTTGAAACCAATGGTACAATAAAGAATATGCATAAGGGATCATTAGGCCAGCTACGTATATCAACAAGCGTAGCGCCTTCTCTCTCTCTCTCTCTCTCTCTCTCTCTATCTGTATGTGTGTGTGTGTGAATCTATTCACACGTTCACTACTAAAATCAAAATCACAATGTGCACGTGAAACACTCATGAATATGTCTAGCGTTGGTCCTATTTGCAAAGAGCAAAATGGTAAGTTTCCATACCACAATTATTACACCCACTAAACGAGGAGGACCCAGAGAGAACTCAGCTTTGTGGTTTGTATCTTGTGCAGGTTGAAAATAAGCAAATTTTGTTTCACTTTTACTTATGTGGTTACTTCAAGAACGTGGTGAACAGCAAGAAACCGAGTATACTAGAGAAAATGCGCCATGAAATTGAAACAGCTAGTCACGTAATTCCTGTAGCTACTCTGAGAAAAGTCACAAACAATGTACGGCATTGTACTCAAAAACGTTTGGAAGCGGGTTGGAACACTTATTGTAACTTTGTAGTTTTTGTTCACTGTAATACTTATGTGATAATAATTACTTTTTTCTTCATCAAAGAATGTATATGTTACCAGTTAAGTGCATAATTCAGTTATTTTATAGAATAATTTGGTATTTCATGAAATAACTAGACAAGTCAGTTAAAGTATATAAGAGATGAAAATTTTTATATTTTACTAAGCTATTCTATGAAATAACTATGTATTATATGAAATAACTAAGACTAAACCGTTAAAATTAAAAATAAACAATTTCAAAGATATTTTATAAATTAATTGATATATATATAATAATAGCTAAAATTCTTGAAAAATACATTTGATCTCTTTTGCGGATGAATAATTGATAAATAAAAAGGGAAAGTAGGTCACATAATTTATTAATGTACATAATGCTAACATTAGTTAAACAGAAAGAGAAAAAATATTATAGCTAAAATAGATTAACTCATGAAAAAGTAAATTATTGTTAAATATTATCAACAAAAATGCAAGCTGGAAAGAAAGACGGTTGCTTCATAAAAACATTCTGTAAGATTTTTAAAACAAAAATGTAAGAGAATATTAATTTAAATTTTATGAGATACCTTTATTTAACTTTTATTACTATTAGAGAATGATTGCTGTGATGGCACTTTGGATTGGACTGCTTACTATTTTTTAAGCAAACCCATTGTTTACCATTACACATTTTTTTACACGAGCACATTTTAAATCCTTGTTTAGCACGTAGCTATGAGCTGTAGCAACAGATCGAAGCGTTGTGTCAATATTTGGATCTTCTTCAATGGAAAATAATTATCGCTGACATAAACTGAACTGATTTCTAGAGTACAATTATTTTACTAGGCCATCTCTAGTTCCTAATCGGAAAAATCCTTCCTAAAGCAGCTAGAGCCGCTTCAAAGGACTTTAGAGTGCCTTGTTTTATTTATGCTTTAACAATCAAGAAATCGTGATTCTATAGAATACCTAGTTCAATCGTGGAATTCAATAATTTTTTGTACTTAAACTTACTTGTCTTGTTATTTCATTAAATACCTAGTTATTCTATGAAATAACGAACTTCACACTTTAACAGCAACGTATAAATCCTTTTGATCCCTTTGTATATGAATACTGCTCATTATAGCCCGAAATGGGCTTAATTCATGAAACGTCTTAGTCAAATGATAAGTACAATCACGTGTTTCCAGCCAAACAGTTCATAAATTCCTGTGACAACATAATCATATGATAGA
This sequence comes from Trichonephila clavata, assembly GCA_019973975.1. Taxonomy (NCBI): domain Eukaryota; kingdom Metazoa; phylum Arthropoda; class Arachnida; order Araneae; family Nephilidae; genus Trichonephila; species Trichonephila clavata. The sequence goes on from BMAO01034718.1 coordinate 11,930, forward strand.
AGCAATCACGTGTTTCCAGCCAAACAGTTCATAAATTCCTGTGACAACATAATCATATGATAGAAGCAATCACGTGTTTCCAGCCAAACAGTTCATAAATTCCTGTGACAACATAATCATATGATAGAAGCAATCACATGTTTCCAGCCAAACAGTTCATAAATTCCTGTGACAACATAATCATATGATAGAAGCAATCACACGTGTTTCCAGTCAATTATATTATGTATTTTGCGGTTGCCGACTTTTGCGTTCTGCAGATACTTTCTTCTAAAAAAAATACATTTTTATAAACAATAAGAACGAACATAAAGAAATAAAGTGCGCTTGATTTAAACACACGTCGATTATCCGTGTGAATTGGGACAGGACACCGATCGGATACTCGATTGTTCGGATAACCGAAAACCGAATGTGATCCTGCAGTATATGATACTGGACACTATACGAATATTGAAAATCATCCCATGCGGAAAACGTGCTTGAAGAAAAAGCCAAATAGCTGCAAAAGGTCGCAATTTTACCTTGAATGCGGAAAATAATCACTTATTTTTCGTTGTACTATTGTACACCTTCGTTTTTTCGCTGCAAGGTCTCTAATTCTCTTAAGTAGCAGTAGTTGAGTAGGGCAGCACTCTGATTGCTGTTCGCACCACTCCATTGCTGTCTCTAACGCAGAAAAAGCGTCAGTACTTGATGGTCCCTTGCTATTTTCGTTGTTGTTGTTGTGTGTTGTCCTCGTCTTCATCCATTTCATCGTCGACAGGGTCGAATTCTTCTTGCACGGAAATCACATTCTCGTCATCATTTAGCATTTGAAATTCACAGTCTTCTGCATCGCATGCCATCCAGGTTTTATACATCGACAAAACTCAACAAAAGAGTATGCATACACCCCTTCGGAAACAAACTAAATCAATATTATTAATATTACCAAATCACAGAACTGAAATTCCCCAAATATCCCTCACCTTGGGTTTTCCCGTCACTTTTGGCCTCACGCGAAACAACCGTTGAGCTTTGCACTGTTCGAATACGTATCCGCGGACTTTGGTCTGGATATTTGACGCTGCGGATAATAAACGTTCGAATAAACGATGTTCTACTGTATATAATATAAAAATTACATTTTTTTAATTTTGAAAAACTTTTTGAAGAATCTTAATATTTGAACATGTTTACCCAATTACCAAATTTGGAAATTTACCTGCATTTGGCGAGTAGAGAATCTCGTTCAAATCTATTGTGAATTTGAGCTCAATGGAAGACGCGTGATTCCATTTATCATTTGACTTTCCTGATTTGAGTGCATTGAAATTCTGTGCGAATCATGCAAGTCACGTATTTGTTACAGTTATAATCTGATAAATACATGATTCCATTATGCAAATTTCGTCAAAGCACGCTCTTTGCAAGATTGCATAAAAAAAACACTAATAGAAATTACTATTGAAATTAGAATTGGATTGAGTGTGAGCACCCAGGTCTTTCGAGCATTTATCTCCTTTAGTCATATTTTGATGACTTTAAAAATGCTTCAAATTACCTTTTTTTAGAAAATGAATAATTTTATAAAATAGAATTAGGAATTTACGTTCTATCGTAACAATGTCAACGTTCAAGATAACTTGCCAAGTTGGCAGCCCCGATTTTTCAAGTATCGTATGTGCTGAGTTGGCTACCATGTGCTTCGTTTCATATTCTGTCGCCAATATGGTTACATAATACACAATACCTATAATTGTAGTAAAAAAAATACTGTTCATCAAATGGTTTCGTTAAATTGCTACAAAAAAAGACAGAAAATGGTTGCAGTTGGCAATATTTCGTCTTTGACTGGCAGTAAAATTTGGCGATGTATCGCCGATCATACCGAGACCGGAAAATAAAATAAAAGCTTAATTTTAAATCTTCATGAAAGTGTTAACACATTTCTTTGAGAATAAACAAACCAATTATTTTCTTTATTAAACAATTTATAAAATTGTATTTACAAGTTACATTTTATTTTTTCATGAACAATTATGTTTTATGTTAGCAATTATATTTTAATAAAGAAATTTATCGATTATAAAATTATATGAAAACATAAATATTAGATTTAAATCTAGTCATTTACTTTCTTTAAAAGTACAATTATTCATAATCAAGAATTTCCGAAACGGTATTGAAGTGCATAAATTTAATTACTTGCTTGTAAAATTAATACAAGCATGATCAAAGAAGATTGTGGAAAATTAAAACAGATTATAAACATTTATTTTAATCGAAACACTTTTTAAAAAATTATAGTAAATCTAGTGAAGTTTCAATTGTTAAATTAAAAAACTGGTATTAAATATTTTAGAGCAAAAAAAAAAAAAAAAAAAACGAAAAACATTCCATTTACCTCATGTGATTCTTATATGCTATGTTTAATTTCCAAGCTTCATAGCTTTCTTTATCTTTTGGAAAAGGTAAAACGGCAAAAAATAAGTTAAGAATTTCATTTAAAAAAACTAACATTTCTTGAATTTGGCCCAAAAGTGAATGTAGAATAAAAATTAATTTTTTTTTTATTAAAAACAAGATTAAAGAACAATTGTTTTAAAAGGTTGCCAACGTTATTACGGTAAACTCTTCGAGTGATAATAATAATGCTTATTTTATAAATTAATTATCGTTTGTCAAGTTCACTGAATAAATATCAAATAAAAAGTTGAATTAGCATTATAATTTTGTTAATTTGTGTTTTGCCAAAAAAAAAAAAAATAATAATCTTATAAAATTCAAAACTGTAAATAAATATATATATATATATATATATATATATATATATATATATATATATGTTGTATGTATTTAAAATGTATTTATTTATTGCAAATGCAATTTTAATTTATAGGTTATAAAATATTGAATTGCTTCTTTGCCTCGTAATTAAAAATTGGACTTTTTGTTGAATTTTCGAAAATCGGCACGTAATTTGAACTTAAGCTACTTATGATAATTTTTTTAAGCATTTCTTAAAGTTTTAAAATATTTTAATTTAACTATAATTATTTAACATTTCTAAGCGCTGATTAAAAAGAAAAGAAATATTGTATAAGAATTATGAAATAAGTTATAAGAAATAGTAAAATTAATTTATTAGATATTATTATATTTACTAGGAGGAAAATACAAATCCTAACCTATCCTTTTTATATAGGATTTTTCAGCATATCCATCTATTAAAATATGATACAAAAATAAAATATTACGTCCTTTTCATTACATAAAATAAAATAAAAAATACGCTAAATTAAAAAAAATACAAAACGCTATGTGAACACTTTTTCTCTTTGTATGGCTTAAAAAACACAAGAAATCTAAAAAATATTTCATGCGTTTTAGATAGATTTCTTTAAAAAAAAAAAAAAAAAGATATTCACACGAGCGTTATATTCTTGAATATATTTAGATATTTTTAAGATAGTCAATAGATGGCAGCACGATTAAATACTAGAATTGCAGTATGATATCCACGAGATCCATTCTTAAAACTAGTAGAATTTTTGCTTCTTTATTCATTGATAGTATTTTCCTTCATTTTTCCTTGCAGTATTTTATTTAAAATTAGACATGAATTTTTCCTGCTTCTAATTTTTTTTTATTTTATGAAAGAAAGGATCCCTATCTTTTCATATGCCTAATTTTCAACAACAAAATTAAGATTGTGAGTATATTTCCTACCAAAAGGAGCGTATTTATCAGCTTTATATTGACTTTAAAATATCATTTCAGGTTCTATTGTACAATTATTATTGTGGAATACGAAAACTGTTGTTTTTAAAATATGAAGATTTAAATTTTTCAAAGAAAATTTCTTTCAACTTCATGCTTGGTGTATTTTTATTTCCTAAACGATGTTGAACTTAAAAGATGGTCCATAAAATAAAATCATTTTTTTTTTTTCAATTTTGGGCAAAATTCACAATTTTAGGGTAGTCGGATACCTAAATGGCTTCAGAATTCAAGGTGCATTCGGATCATCCGTGAACTCTAACTATCAGTGAGATCTCTAATTAAACCATCATGAGTGGAGATACTGAGAGAGTAATTTCACAGAAATTTTTACTGAAATTTTAGATTAAAATTATTTTACAAAATGTTTATCGCATTATTCAATATCACTTTCACATTGATCAGATCAACATGGTACAACACCAAAAAGTAATTTGTCCACTTAATGAAGACAAGTACAGGAGTCTATCGAAGTTTCTTAAGCGAAAGAAGTTTAAGTTTTAATATGCTTATTGTAGCTAAATTTTTAAGCAATAATATGCATTTTGAAATGGTTTGCATCAAAATTCCTTATTATGTGAAGGTAACTTATTTTGTGAATTTCTCACGGTATTTAAGGATAACAATTTATCATAAGTGGTAGTATTAGATTTTAATTAAAAAGGTAAAAAATGAAAAAATTCCATATTTATTTCATTTTTATTACACACACTACAACGACAGGATACATACAAGAACTAAAATATCTTCAAAATTTTCTAATCAAATAATATACTTCAAATTAAAAAAACTAATAATCAGACACCAGTGAGGTCTTTATTTTAAGGATAATAAAAAAATTGCTAAATCTATTTCTTTAAAAAAAATCAATGTTATCACTTGAAGTTTTAGAAAGTTAAGAATTTTGGTTCTCAATCACAAGCGCAAGTAAAAAAACACACAATTACGGCTTGCTCTTAAATTCAATTTTCTTCACAGAAAATTCAATGATGATGCTTGTACATTATCAGTAGCGTCTGCTTATCATTCCTAAGCTTATTCAGTAAGTAAATCAGATGTGGTGAACCTTTTTGAGAAGAGTGCCGCTATATTTGATAAAAAAAAATAATAATTAAACGTGCTACTTCAAACTTTTCCAACAGGAAAATATTGAAAAAAATGTTATTTATAAACTTATTATGGGATTTTTACGCAAATACCACATTTTTTAATGCAAGTCTATGAAGACGAAATTTAAAAATAATATAGTAAACAAGACGAAAGCACAAACACATGTTTTACTGTTGATAAACTTTTTACGAAAGTATAAACATATAGGTTTTACTCGGTTGATAAACTTTTTACAAGTTCAATCAATTAGGTTAGGTATATAAGATAAAAATGAGTAACTTAAATCATTTAATTCAAAATAATTATTAAATGCTCAGTGTCTATTGTAATGTAACTTTTGAATTGCTACATTATTTGTGTGTACCAAGTTATCTATATTAAGATTAGCTTTTACAGATGCTAAGAAAATAGGTTATTATAGGTGCACATTAGCTAGTTTTGAGTGATATTTATTCTTTTATGTTCACTGCAGAAAATATATATTCACAATCATATTTTGATCGAAAGTTTGAGAGGTTTTGTCTGAGACAACCACCCTTGAATAAAACTGTAAAAAATGGTTATTTATTATCTTTTCAAAAAAAAATGTTTTAAAGTTTTCAATAAGTCTTCGCGTGCCTCTGATATAACTCTATCGTACCACACTCTGGCACGCGTGCCGCGGTCGGGCTACATCTGAAATAAATCTTTAAGACACATAAAAAAAATTATAAGGCATCATATTAAATTTCTTTTGGGCTGCTCTTTTTTCAAGGAAAACTATATCAGGAGGAAAATCAATTATGTTAATGCAGTTCTCACAAATAAAATGGAAAATAAGAAGTACATCATTAATGACATCAGATTCATCTGTGTATTTATTTATTCATTATATAAAAAAATCCACTATTCATTTTTTTCCCCTGCAATCTTGTACATTCTGTGAAATAAACAACCTTGATTGCCAAGGACTTCATATACTACATCAGTCTGGGTTCACATAAATATAAAATAATGATGAAGCAAAAAGCGACTTTTTGGAATGAACTGATTACAGGTTATTTCAAAATCGTGCATTTATATTCTTACTATTTTTCAATTCCTACTATTAGCTCACTCTCTCTATATACATTTTTCATCTCGTTTATATTTTCAATCGTTAATAAAATACTTTCTATTCATCCAATCAAGTTCAAATATTTTTTTTAAACTTGTAGTGGATGGCACTTGATGTTAATATAGTTAGTTCAAATAGTAATTAATTTATTTATTTTAATTTAATTAATTACCGGTTTTCGACGCCAACTTAAATTCGTCCCCATTGTTGTAATAATGTAACTGTTGAAACAATGACAAAAGTTGACGTCAAAAACTGGTTTTTCAGCCAAACTAGCCCAAATGGGTGTGCATTGTTACAAAAATGCAGACACACACACACACCATATACTCTTTTTTCAATCCCTACTATTTTAGTGCACTTTCTCCCTATATATATCCATATATATACACCCTATCCAGATATATATCCGACCATCCATATATATATCCCTATATATAAGCATATATATCCCCCTATATAAATCCATACTTTATTAATGACTACAAATTTAACAGTCGTTAATAAAATACTTTCTATTCATCCGTTCCGTTCAAAGTAGGAATTGACTTAATTTTTTTTTTATGTACATTACTCGTTTGCAGTGAGTTTAAGGGAAATTGTGTGGGAATTCACTTTATTTATACATGTCTTTTGAATAAATTTCAATAAAGTATCATAAAATTAAACTACTTAATTAGTCTTTAGGTACATATTCAATGAATCGGATTAAAATTTTTGATCAATAAATTTTACAGTCGTATATTTAATAAAAAATTAAATACACCTTCAATAAATCATCATCTCACCAAATAGGAAAAAAAAAATTGTATTTAAAAGATAAAGAATATAGCCGTATACTGCAAGAGATTTTTATACACTTACGATAAATAACGTATTCCTCAGAATTCGTTAAATTCAAACCATTTGAATCGAATATTTTTTTTAAAAAAAAATCTAATTTAACACTCAAACTTCTTGATATTGATAATATTTGATATATATTCTCAGAAAATAAGCCTGTACCTCATAACTATATGGAGTGGATGTAGGACATGTATTTCATAAAAATATATTTAAAAAATTAATTTGGATTATACCAAAATAAAAAAATATGCAACCTATTCGTATAAATTCGAGTAAGAATATAATTTATTCTTTCAGTTAGTATCAATTTTATTACATGGATATTGTGTTATTTATTCTGAATTATATTTTTATCTGTGCCTTATATAACCTAGATCTGTCAACGTACAAATTATATTAAAATTTGAAAATAAGTAAGAATTATATAGATCTGGGAGGGCAATTATTTTGGTTCGAGAATTGGGTAATTGGAGGATACCAGAGTGTCGGAACTTTTTAAAATGATTACATTCATCGGCTAAATTTTCATCTTAGAAAAAGTATAAATTGTTCCATATAAAATTCAATAAATATAAATAAAATTGTAAATAATTCAATTTATTTACTGTGCTAATTTCATTTCATCTGTAGGTACCAAGTACATTTAATTTTAGAATCAGTTTAATGAGACACACACACACACAAATGTACCCTTTTTTTTATCACACTTCTCTAAAACTATTTTGAAACAAGGAGATTGTCAATCAATTTACATATTTACTTACTCATGTTGTGTTCTTAATGCAAGAAAATTTTTGCTCACATATATGTATCGACCTAAAAATATAAAAACAATTTTCTCTACACATGGTTTTCTGGCTGCTTTGACGGGCAACACAAAAATTCTTTGCGAGGTTCTATTTGCCCACTCCTGATAGCGATATATATTTTCCGACCATAATGGAAGAAACTGGGGATCATTTTTTGAGAAATGGAAACTACACAAATTGCATTGAAAGAAATAAGTGCTTTGTATGATGCACTTTCATGGAGTTGGATCCTTGGTCATGGTATCAGATGATCCTGCGCACAGTTACGAATCCTTGATCCTCTTGCTTCTTATTGACAGTTACAACTTATTGAACCTCATTGGTCGGAAGAAATGTCTTCTGGCATTTCTTCTATTTTCCCAGAATTCCTCTCTGACGAAGGGAATATATATATTTGAACTATTTACTCGTTGTGTTGTTGTGTTGGAAATAAATTTTATTTTTGATAATCCTGCCATATTACTTTGTCACTCCAACACACCCTTAAGTATATTGCATACTTGTGTATTATATGTATTGTATATTGAGTTATTTGTATAATTATAATCATTTTCATGTACGTGCGAAGATTTTCTGTATGGCACAGTTTTGAAAAAATGGAACTTACTTCTTCATGGAAAAATTTCCCTTCAGCACATAAATAAATTTACCTCTTCAATAGGCAAATTATATTTTTTAACCTGAATATTTATATAATGTAGTTCGAGTTTGCCTCATAACACTTACTTTTTACTTCATTTTTTAATTAAAATGTATTAATGTCTTATAGTATTGAATATCAGGAAGTATTGAATTGTAGTCCAAGTTAACAAATAATAAATAGTTAGTATAACGTTAAAGCATGGTTGGATTTCTTTTGTGTTCTTTTTATTATGTAAAGTATGTTTTTCAGATTCTCTCTCATGAAACGTGGAGTATTTTTTTTATATAATAGAGTTCAAGAGAAGTCACTTTTTGTCGTAGCTGCAGGGCTTACGATCAATTACCATTTTCCTCACGCAACACTTTCTACAACAAGTCCTTGAAATCAAGAAAAAAAAACACGTTTTTTGGGAGGCTCAAGGCCTATTTTTGCTAAAAGGCATCTTGTTTCTTCTTGTTCTAGAACACTTAACACAGCGGAGCATTTCGGAACGAGTAACAGGTAATTTGAAATTTTTTCTTTAGAAATATTGTTGTAAATATGTACAAATCTTTTAGATAAAATCGTGATAGCATATGTCTTTCTGATTACTGCTTATGGTTCTAAATTTTTAAACAATGGTTTTTTACTGACATCTTAACATTGAAATGAAAAATAAGTGAAGTACTACTCTTATAGTTAAATCAAAATGAAATGTTACAAAATTTTTGCATGCTTAAACATTTGATATATGTTTAAACTGTTTAAACTTCCATCACAAAGCTTTTATTAGAATTGTGTGTCAAAATTATTCGCTGTATAAAGAATATTAAGATGCGATATATCTTAGCTAGTCAATTTTTTCTGTTGAATTTTCTTTTATAGTTCACAGTTGGGTTAAAATACTTGTTTATCGTATGTTGTTTTGCTCAATTCATGCACCAGAAATCAAATGCAAATCAGCTTTAAATTTTCGGTACAATAATTTAGACTTTATTCTCATTCATTCAGTATTTTAAAAATGCGGACATGGTTGTAGAATTAAAGCTATAGTATTGAACGAATTTTGTTCAGAAATTAAACATCTTTTTCTTTTAAAATATATTATAAACATTCAATTAGTGTAAATATACTTTTGGAATACAGTGGCCTCCAAAAAAGTGTTCGCACACTTGCAATTTTCTATAAAAGTGAATGTTTTCGACTAATAAAAAATAATATATCGGAATTGTAATTAATTTTTTTATGATATCTGCAACTTGTTTTAATGGAAAAACGTATAATAAATTTTTGAAACGTCGTATAACTATTATTTAAAAAAATTAATTATAAAAAAGACTAATAACAATTTTGCCACCAAAGTCTTTGTACACTTAAACAAATCTCCAAATAGCTATAAATATTGTGCTTTCTTAATTTATGACTTAGGTATATTTTAGATTCCACAACAATTTTTTAAACGTCTTGGTATATATTTCATCAGCTTTTTGTAATTTCAGCATCGATAATCCTCCACTCTTCTGTGATTATTGTTTTTACTTCACATTTTGTCTTCATATGTAGATTTTTTCTTCTTTAAATCAAATTTCTCACCAAATACGTTCTACTGGGCTTAAATCAGGTGATTTAGGAGGGATTTTCAGAATTTGGGGCAGTTATAAAGACACCAGAGGCGTACGTTGAGAGCAGTCGCTGAGGGCTGAGGCCCTCTCTCAGCACCACCTAGAGATGTGGGAGGAAGGTAAGGATGACTAACCATATTAGTTAATCAATCTATTTACTGAACACAAAAATTATCAACAGACATAATTCTATAAAAATTAAACTAGAAGAGATATTCCCAATCTGAGCAATATGAGGGTAAATAACGAGAGGCGCGAATTATGAGAAGACTAAAAATATATATATATCGATCCTCACATATCAGTATCAAATACACTGCCCTAAATATCTGAGCTATAATTTAACTATATGACTAATCGTCACTTTAATTCTTTTCGCTGTCTAATCTCTGAAATGTATTAAAATAGAATAATACCTGATAGGTCGCAATCTATCTTTCTTCTTGCATTCTCTATATCTCAAAATCAATAACTTGAAACCTAGACTATGTGTATCCGACCTAATCTGCATACTCAGTTTGCTTCTTCAGAGGGTTCGTTGCGAGTCAACTGGAATTGATAGGCCAAAGATTTACCAAGAGGATTAAAGGAAGGACGTGCATAGATCCGTCACAAGGTTTAAAAATGAAGTCGTTTCCTAAGCTTACATTTTGGGGGATAATTTCAATTTGTTCTTTAAAATATTTAAATATAGCACATGATTCATAGTCATACCAAAAAAATCATAAAAAAAATATTAAATTACCTAATCTTAAAGCCTATTTAACCTCAAGCAAGAACATCTCCATCTCCAAGCAAACACTTATTTAAACATTAAGAGAAATATCAAATCTCGCTCTAAACTCTAAATTCTTGAACAGAACTTGATACTTAGGCTCATTTTCTGATGTGAAATTAATTAGAAAAAGGGTACGTCCTTAAGTATTGTACAGTAGATTGATTTTCCGGAATAAAAAAGCTTCAAAAATGTCACCAAATGCTGTCATTATTATTATTACCTTGAATGTGCATGTAAACGATTACAGCTATTCATTGTATATCGAGGCATTTGGAGACGCCTTTGGATTTGACGAAATTGATTGACGGTATAACTCGAAACTAGAAGTCAATTGGCTGAATGGTAGTGTATTGCGCTTTTACGCCACAGGTCCAGGGTTCAATTCCCGGATGGGTAAGGTTAACTCAACTTTCACCCCTTCAGTGGGTCGATAACAGAAGAAGGTTTAAGTGTTCAAACTTGTTTGGGAACTAAACACCGGAAGTTTCACAATTTTTTTTGGCCCAAAATGTCCGCAAAAAAGGCCCCTTTTTTACTGCGTAGAATTAAAAATAATACTTAACAGAATGCGAAAATAGAAAAAAATTTTAATCTTTTAATTTTAGACTATTTTTTTTTTATTTTAAAATTGTGGAACACATAAAAACCCTAAATGTTTCACAGAATGCGAAAACGGAAATTTTTTTTTAATCTTTAATTTTAGACTATTTTTTTTTATTTTAAAATTGTGGAACACAAAAAAACCCTGAATGTTTCACAGAATGCGAAAATGGAAATTTTTTTTAATCTTTAATTTTAGACTATTTTTTTTTTATTTTAAAATTGTGGAACACAAAAAAACCCTAAATGTTTCACAAAATGCGAAAATGGAAAAATTTTTTTAATCTTTAATTTTAGACTATTTTTTTTTATTTTAAAATTGTGGAACACAAAAAACCCTAAATGTTTCACAGAATGCGAAAATAGAAAAATTTTTTTAATCTTTAATTTTAGACAATTTTTATTTTATTTTAAAATTGTGGAACACAAAAAACCCTAAATGTTTCACAGAATGCGAAAATGGAAATTTTTTTTAATCTTTAATTTTAGACTATTTTTTTTTTATTTTAAAATTGTGGAACACAAAAAAACCCTAAATGTTTCACAAAATGCGAAAATGGAAAAAAATTTTTATCTTTAATTTTAGACAATTTTGATTTTATTTTAAAATTGTGGAAACACAAAAAAACCTTAAATGTTTCTTTTTATAAGTAAACTCTGCATGCAATGAGAAAAATGTTTCATATAGCTTAAGGTATCCGACTGCCCTAAAGTGAATAATTTTATCAAAAATTGGCAATTTTTTTATGATTTTATTTTATAGGTCAGTTTTTTAGTTTTATGAAAATACTAAATTTATTATATTCATTTCGCTTGAACAAAAAACTACAAGTGTTTTAGTAAATCCAGATTTCTTTATTTAAGCAAGATGTCATACATTAAAACGCGTTTTACTCGAAGTGTGTGTGTGTGTGTGTTTTTTTTTAAATGATCTTAATTTTCAGAGTTATCAATCACTGTTCTATTACACAATTTACGGTCCATTATGTGAATATAGTCACTGTTTTTTAAGCAATTTTATACAATAACAGATAAAATGCTCTAGTTTGTGTAAAAAACAAATATCTCTTAACAAAACAACACATCAAAATCAAAGAATTAAAAATTTGTTCATAAAATTTTGGATTATAATAGGCCGCAATTTTGTTATTTTTTCTAAATATTAAAATTTCTATATTTTCCCCATATTAGTAATAATATTTCTTTTCCTCTTCTTCGCTTTAGCACATTTTTCTTAAAATGTTCTAAAAAAATCTAAAAACAACATTAAAGAAAATCCCCTTACCTCCATTTTCTTTTAAAAAAACTTGTCGCAAGTAGTCGCATACCTCTCGAGATAAAAATATTTCATGTTCGTATTTCACACATTCTTAAACGTTTAAGGATTTTGTGCATTATATATATATATATTTATATATATATATATATATATATATATAATATGTGTGTGTGTGTGTGTGTGTGTGTGTGTGTGTACGTGCGAACGCACTTTTGAAGTATGGTGTAATAGAATGTCTTACAGAGATCATATCTGCTTTTTTGGATTATCTTTCAATTTATTTCTTATCATGCAACGAATTGCGTATTTCCTTGCCTACCCTGTTTTTTTTCCGAATACTTTAAAAAAAATCTAAATCCCCCTGCCTTTACCAAAGAAAATCCAGATGAAAAGTATTCCAGTACCGTGGACAAACTACATCTCTTAAAAAAACTGGCACTTATAATCTCACTATAAGAATTAAAAATACGGGTAAATCAACATAGAAAGAAGAAAATATTGGTGCCCGTACAGAGTACGGGCAAACCGGTTATGGATAGCTTTCCGTAGCCCGTACGGTGTACGGGCAAACCAGTTAAGGGGTTAAATCATAGATTATTCACTTGTGTTATTAAGCCTGATATCAATGCAAAAGTTATTAAAATGGATCTTTTTTTATAAATGTGCAACATAGCAGCTCTTCTATCAATTGATGCAGATTTAAATTTTTAATTTCTTATAAAAATTGTTGAGATTTGTCAAAATAGCCTTCGCATTGCTTTTAAAGGCGATATTAATAATTAACCGATGAGAATTTTTGGTTTAGTTGCATAATTATTTTTTCAAATATTTTTTGTGTAGGAAGTTTTATATTTATTTTATATAAGAGAGAGATAGAGGGAGAGAATAGAAAATCTGTATTTTTTGCAGTTACCTAAAAATTCCTCTATTTATTCGGAAATGAGTTTGGAAATACGTTAAGTTCTAAATTCTAATTTGATTGCTTCAGCTCCATTTAAGTTGGATTTTTTTCTGTAAAAATACCATTTAAAACATTTGAGTGATATTTCAAGGTAACTATTCAAATGACAAAAAAAATAAAAAAATAACAAAAACATTTAAAAAATTAATAAATATTGTGGAAGGAGTACCCCCTGTCTACTTAAAGGAGGACTAAACTCGTTGTACAAGTTATACAACTTTTCATACTCGCTGCTCAAATTGAAAAACTGTAATTTACATGTATTAAGTAGTTCTATTTTTTTTTCAAAATATTGTAAGCAAGAAAAAAAAACATTTCAAGTCTTCATTGCGCATTTTAATATGCACTTCAATTTAGTGTTTCTTCAAAAACAATGTTCCTAATCACCTTTTCCTCTAATTGCACTTTATTTATATTCCGTCTTTGCTTCTTATCTTTATAAGGAATTTAAATCCCTTCTTCCTTGTACCCCGGCTAGAGATGTAGGAGGAACTAAATGATCAGACGACATGATGAACTTCAATTATTTTATTTATCACTATATTCAACTCAGACACAATAACACTCTAAATAAGATAACTTTTTTCAGTCAGAGCACGAGGGTGAGACGAGATGGCGTGGGGAGAATATATTCAATCATGCAAATCTACCTTTAAGATAACTTTATATAGAGCTTATTATTTTAATGATTGCTCTAATAATTTAACTCTCTAACTTGATTAAAGATCCCAGTACCTGAACTCTTGCAATCTTCTAATCTTTTTTTGCGTGGACTTAAACACTTCTCCAATAGTTGAACTAATCATTTCCTTAATATTCCAACTTCTCACTTCGTACACTTTTTACGTATATGTTTCACAGCCAATTTACTTCGATTCTCATCTATTCACATCACATCCAATCTATTCTCACTGCTCTAACTCTCAAACCCGCAAATATAAAATATATATATTAAACTTAATTTGCATAATCACGCTTCCTGTCTTCGGAGAAAGCTCGACCCAAAAGGAATTCCCAAGAGGTTATTAGAAGGAACCGTATAGATCCGTCACATCTTTAACAGAGCCACATACAATTGTCCATGAGTAAATATTGTTTTCTTCCACGTAACACATAAACCGACTTTTTCAAAACTCTACCTCTGGGATTTATTAATAATCGTGGCAAATGCCAATCTTCATGAAATTGTGTATGTTTCTGTACGAATACCATACCCAAGCCTGATGGAATATCGTGTGTATTCTTGGTATGCATCAGTGCTTCTCAAAGTTACAATATTTGCTACTAATACTTAATCATCATTTTCATCGCCCCCCCCCCATACAGTAACAATGTATTGAATTCAATAATAGTATACATTGACGCTGAAGCTACAATACAACTTCAATCTTTTAAAGACCGCCAGCTTATATCAACATCTCGCTCAGCTAAAGTGTTAATTGCCCCGGACTTGTATATACGTCTTTTTAAAGTATGGTCTTTTCTGTGCACTGCTATCTATAAAATTATTCCGAAGGCTTTGGGATGCAATAAAAGGACCTTGACATTGCTTGAGAAGGATTTACTTATATCAGATTATTCGCTTATTTATTCCCTTTCTCCTACCCCCCCCCCCATTCAGTGCATCACACATGCGCATCTACGTGAAAAACATTTGGTGTTGGAGTGCAAATCACATAGCTTTTAGTCGGCATTTAAGGGATTAATTATAAACCGTACAAATGATCAAAATAAGAGTTATTTTTTGTCTATAATTTTATGCATGACAAGTTTATGGAGTCATTGGTATATATTAATGTTCTTCTTAACTTAATATTGTAAATTAATCATAAAAAAATACATTGTATAGTACGGATACATTTATAATTATATTTTTCAGCGTTAATGTACATTTTATTTTTATTATGTCACAATGTATTTTGTTTCTTTACTTTTATTAAATTAATATTTTTTCAATCATTTTTTTGGTTTCAACTGTTTAATATGCTCCAGCCCCCCTCGTAGTGCTTCCACGCCCCCTTAGGTAGCCACGCTTTACAGTTTGAGAAACGCTGGTTTACATACAATTTCAACTTTTTTATCTCCTGATAAAATTTTCCATTGCAATATATTCTTCTGAATATTTTTCTCTACCAATCTTTTGGCATTACACAGTCCATCAGTAATACACAAATTTCTGAATACATGAGTACCTAATTTTAAATTCAGTTTAGTGGGTGGCATTCCCGATGGGGTTAGGAAAGATAAATATTCAGGCGGTTACTGTAGCATTGCAATAAATTAATTACGGCATTACGAAAAACTTTTTTTATATATAAAGATAAAAGATAAAGGAACTAGCAAAAGTATCCAAACAAAAAATGTTTTTCACAGCGTGAGAGTAAAAATAGAATAAGGAAATGAAAGATTTGTCAGTATTTTTTGGAATACCTTACAATGATACTTAAAATGATTTAAATTTAAAAATTTCTCGTTGAGTAATGTGGGAGTCTGAAAGGGAATCTTACTTATATTTGATTATCTATTGACACTAGAAAAAATTCAATAACCAACCGCAATAATTCTCCATC
>BMAO01034719.1:0-18718 GCA_019973975.1 Trichonephila clavata
TCCTACCCTAATAATTTGAACTCTTGATAATTCGAAGTTTTTCATTGGTCCCTCCAACTTCGAATTATCGCGAGTCCACTGTACTAATATCCCTCCAATATTTATATTCTTCCAAACGAAAAAAAAAAGCTTTTATACACATCCCCCCCCCCCGTATATTGTCTTTCCTATGAATCTAAGATCAGCAATTATCTACTTAAGCAGAAAGTTATATTATTTTATTTACATAACGAAAAAACAATCTTTTTAAATGTATTTCACTGCCTTCAATACAATTTAATACGAATGAATGAATGAGGGAAAAAACGATTAGTTTCATAAGTCATAAGTCATTGAATTTTTTTCGTTTAAATAATTTTTTAAATTTCAGTACTGTATACAGAATGTTGACACTTAAAGATTGAATTTTCGAAAAAAATGGGAAAAAATTAAATTTTGGTTAAATGATTTTTAGACTAAAAAAATTTTCCAATAAGGCTGGATTGGAATTTTACCATTGCAGAACTAGAACATTCCCGGGAACTGGTATCAATTTTTTTATGCGGCACCATAAAGGAGATACCAATTGCTGCAAGTAATTTTGACACCTATTTGTCTCCCCAGAGGGAGGCACCTAAACTCTGACGATTCGAACGTGTTCTAGGAATTTAATTTTGCCAAGAGCACCCAAGACAAATAGGCACTCAAAAGATCTTTGATATGCCGCATAATCATAAGACATGGATGCTGTCGATTTTCTGCATCATGAAAATCCACCGACTTGAGCCGGGTTTGAACCCACAACATGAGTGTACAAGACCAGTGCCAAACCAACTACGCCACCCAGCCGGTTTTTTAGACTTAAAATAAAACTGTCTTTCTACAATACAACGATGATCATTGATAAATGAATATTGAGTAGGGAAAGGCACTATGTACATTGCCACTTATAACCCCAGCACTCTCTTCCCGCTCCTCAGATTAGTCTGATCCAATCTTTTTTTCATCTCAGCTTTATCGGACACTGTCATTTGATATAAATAGACTGTACATTATATATATAATGTGTATATATACACTCATGTCCATAAATTAAGGATAATGAAGTTCAGGCAAAGAAAGAGACAGGAGCAAAACAAATTTGACTTATTTGTAAAGTCTATTTATTAAACAAAAGGTAAACAGCAAAAAAGATGCTATATGTTTGACATAATTAATAAAAATTGCGATTTCTACTCCTGGAGAAAATTTCAAAATAGAACCTATTTACAAAAAACAGTATAACAGGGTTAGTATGATGGTTAGTACGGAGTATGTCTCCCGAACGATGCAATACAGGCCTTACAACGCATACGCATGCTGAGTATCAAATTAGCAATCTGATCTTGGGGAATGTTACACCACTCATCAAGCAATGCCCTCCGAAGTTCCGGTAGACAGGTGGGAGGGGATGGACGGGCTGCAATTCATCGGCCAAGCATATCCACACTTGCTCTATTGGATTCAAGTCCGGGTGAGTATGCTGGCCAATCCATACGGGTGATATCCTCCGATTGAATGCATTCGTCTACAATGTTTGCATGGTGAGGACGGGCGTTGTCATCCATAAACAGAAATTCAGCACCCATGGCGCCCCGAAACAAACGTACATGTTGTTACAAATAACATCCCGATAGATGTGGCCTGTCATCGTTACACTCTGAACATGCAGGTCAGTTCTGGAACAGAATAATTCCTCCCAAACGAGCCATCCTGCACCACCGTAACGGTGTCGTTCAATGGTGTTCTCTTGTGGTAACGGGTACCTGGCGCTCTCCATATGAAAGTCCGGCGAGAATCAGACTGCAAAGTAAACCTGGACTCGTCGGAAAACATCACACAAGACCACTGTTGCGGTGTCCACAATGCATGATCTCTACTCCAGATTAATCGCAGGCGACAGTGAGTTGCGGTAAGGGAACACATCTGACAGGCCTACGAACATATAGACCAATGTGCCCTACACGGTCTGCCTTGAAACTGTCATACCGGTAGCTGAAGAGAGCTGACGAGATAGGTCTGGTGCTATGATCCGTCTGTTTTTTTGGCAGTAACTGCCAAATACCGGTCCTCATTCGGCGTTGTAACTCGGGGGCGACCTATGCTGTAACATCTACTCTTATTACCATCATCTTGGAATCGTTGCTAAAGCCTGGAGATGACACTCTGGGCGATTCCAAGTTCCTCGGATACTTCCAGCTGGGTAAGTCCACATTCCAGTCGTCCGATAATTCTACCACATAAAAAATCATCCAAATGCTTCCTTTGTTCCATACTATGTGGTTATTGCACTGAAAGGCTTTTAAAGCGCTTGTGAACAATTGTACTTGCTGAAGCTGAACATCCTTGGAAAGGGAACGCGAAGCGTTCCACCGTCCCATACTGAGTGTGTTGGGCTCTTGAATTGTGGGGCCTTTATGGAGACTGAGCGCCTGATTGGTCGGCATGAATGGAGAAAGTGGGAGTGGCAGAGCTGGCTGGTTTTGGCAAAAAAATTTCTTGGTCATGCATGCAGACGAGAGATTCGCCTGCGATTGGTTGAAAGGGATCGGTGAATAAGCACTCTATTCGCTGTCCTGGTAACAATTTTACTTCTTTGCCACCATTCCTTATATACCCCTCTCTCACACTCTCGTCATTGTGACGTACTATCCGCGCCATCTGGTGGTTTCCTGTAATTTGCATATTCTTCTTCAAGATGTGTGTGATAATTCTACAGGTGAAATTTTTATTTTAGAGTTCAATTTCTGTGTGATTCTGAATTATCCCTAATTTATGGATATGAGTGTATATATACAGTCGACTCTCGATAATTCGAAGTTGAAGAGACCAATGAAAAACTTCGAATTATCAAGAGTTCGAATTATTAATAGGGTAAGAAAAAACTCTTGAATTTTTTCTAACACATTTAAACTTTAAACTATGTAATAAAATAACAATTATACATACGTACACCATTGGATCTTCAAGGTAGGGTCCAGTGCTATCCATGCCCCATGGTGCCACATGCTAAAAGCTACGCAGACGAGTCATAAATAGTTATGTCTGTCCAACGCAAAAAGCACAATCCTGCGTATCACAATAGCGGACCATCTTTTCTGAACACATGAGTAGCAAGGTCACGTGTGAAACGAAGGATATGGACGACTGACAACAAGTGAAGCCAGAACTGTCAGCTAAAAGAAGGAAAGCAATAAAAAGTGTCTTTTCGCCTGAGGAACCGGGAAACACATAGAAGGGGTAGCAAACAGATGGTCATCAAAGGGGTACGTTACAAAAGAGACACGCAGAGACAATACAACACAAACATGTCAGCTCCAACCTGTTTGCTACAGGACTCTACATGATAATCAGTATTCGAATTCTCGAAAGTTTCATAGACAACTTCGAATTATCGCGAGTTGTAGTCTGGCCAGCCACATATTTTACTTCAAAATATTGAGTGTACCAAACCATATTGATTTAGTTCGAAATATCAAGAGTTTTTCTAGGGTCTGAGCATATACTTTGAATTAACAAGAGGTTCGTATTATCGAAAGTTCGAATTAGCGAGAGTCGACTGTATATATATAGTAGGTATTTTAAAATTTAATGCTAATGTAATTGCCCCTCAGAGGGCTCACCTTCTTTTGGTGAGTACGGGTGTCCCAATCCCGAGGTTGCCCTAGTGATCTTTTCCTTTTCCCACGGGGTTTACAGTCTTTGGTAAACACGGGCTTCACGAACCCGGGGTACCCTAGTGATCCTTCTCTATTTTCGACCCTCTTGTCATTCAATTCATTCTTTCTTTCTCTTCTCGTCTAGACCACAGATATTAAAACAAATATTTGGCGCAGTATAGCCGAAATCGGCTCTTGCGCCAATAAACCCCAAAATCACTCACTCGCTAATGTAATTGTTAAATGTAACGATGTTATTTCTTGTAACTCTTAAGTTGGTGTCCTCTCACCCCAGAAAATGTTACAAAGAACTAAAATGCTTGTTTTTGTTTAATAAATATTACTCTTTGACTATTGCCCCAAAAAAACTTAAATACATAAACTTCATTCTTTTTGTAGAAATGCTTAAAAATGTTTTAATTTATTTTTTCCTCCCACCAAAGCCCATCTATATATATTCTGCATAAATAGTTTTCGAAATTCTGAAAAAAAATTTTTTTTTCAACGTACAAGTAAAACTAGAGATTTTAATATTTGCCAAAGGAGTAGAACCAGAGATTTTATTTTTGATAAGCATCATAAAAAAGACCCCCCCCCCTCCACACACATGAAATGTAAAATGTCACACGTGACAAATTTAGGTTAATGTACTCCGTAATATTAGATTTTTTATTTATAACTTTATTTGACATACTATGTGTTATGATTCTACTATATGAAATTTATAAAAAAAATATTTTCGTTTATTTACCATATCATTTCTAAGTTGTGTTTTTGATATGTTATTCTTAAAGAGAAATTTATTGTATTTTTACTAAGAATATTCAAAAGTAGTCTTCTACTTCCTGAGCAAAACATTACACCAACTACAAAATCGTAATTGTTTTTAACTTCATCTTCAAATTATATCAAAGAAGACGAGAAACTAAAGAACAAACGTTCTAGAATACAATTAAAGAGTACCAAAGATTACGAAACCCCCACACTGGATGGAAGAGAAAAAAAACTGTTCCTGATTTTCTTCCGGGGATAGGAGGAAATAAATCAGGGGACAAAACGAAGTGAAGCGTTAAACAAACCAACACAATGAGAATGCCCACTCAAAGGTTAACTGTTATCTTCCCTTTTGACAAGTGTAAATTCTTTTCATGATCAATATCTTTTCTGGAAGGCACATATGGCAACGCCCCTGAGGCGTATTCGGATGGGTCGTCAGCCTCCAATGTCCAATCTGATCTAGAAAACGGTCCTTTCTGGACCTATGAGGGACAACTGTCTTTTGTGTTTGGGTTGGTATGATGACAGATTTCGCATACCAGTGCAGGGGAAGTATTTATTGCACGTGTGTTGCACTTGTGGAAAGTAGACCGGAAAATGTGCTTAATGGTCGTGTAGAGTTCCTTTTTTATTGTGTTTGCTACTGTGTGCTGAAGATCACATCGCGGAGAACATAAAGGTCTAGCCAATGAGGTCCGAGTTAGTGTATTGTAATTGTGTTTAGAACAATCATTTGAGAGACATGAACTAATCAGTCTAAATTTGTTGAGGCTCTGATAACCGAACTTTGTGTTTTTTGTTGCCATGATGATTTTAGCATAGTATTTGTAAGTTTTATCTTAATCTAAATCATTACCTTAAAATTGCAAAAAGAAAGAAAGAAATGTGATAGTAAGTAAACATGAATTTTAAAATATATCCGTAAATATATCATACATTTTATTGTTTTCGAAATAGTCCAGAGAAATATCTGTATAGAATCTAAATAAAATTCGCAACATTTGGAAATTGCTATCTTTCATCCTCATTTAGTTCATTTTTTACAGAAATCATTATATATATATATATATACACATAAAAGGGTCATTCAGCGATGTCTCAAGGCATGAGCCAAGGCCTCGGCCACAATGAGGCCTCGTTTTGTTCTCTATTCAGCCTTAATAAGATCATAATTTGAAAAATTTCTACGGTCAAATGTTTTTCCGGCTGCATCTCCAAAAATTGCGAATTTTGGACGATATGTCAACTGCGGCTACATGTAATAACCGTCATTCATGTCTAAGCCTAGGCCTTCCACCATATACCATCATTACTCATTCAATCAAAAGGTGGATGTCGACCAAAACAGTTCATGCGATTGTAAGTTCAGTGGCGTAACGTACACCCCTGCAAACCCTAATTTGGGGGCTATTACCTTATTAATGCAAGTAAGTACGCTTTGTAAGATCGACTTGAGATCCAAAATCAGACTTGCAGGGGGGGGGCTCTAATATTCTCCGTTAGCCACTGGTAAGTCATGCACATTTATTTGTTTCGGGTTATGTTTGCACGAGTATTCGAAACGTACTGTCTACTTTAAAGGTCATAGGTGGGGCTACATTTGTGTTGGGGATCCAGGACCTCAAGGAGCTTAAACGTCCCTGGGGCCATTGTATTGTGACCACCTCTCTCCTAGGGAAATGAGATCACCCGGAAACAAAATCACGGCCCCACATAGTTGATGAAAGCGTATATAAAATGTGCCCTACACTTGATCTTTTCCAAGCCAAAAAAAGTGTTTAACGACATTTACGAAAAACATTTGATTTCTCAGATTTCGATAAAGGTTAAATCGTTTTGACTCAGCACTTGGAAACAAATTTCAGAACGTCACGTTTGGTGGATTGCTCACAAGTAGTGGTGGATATTATGAAAGCGGTGTATGAAGGGGGGGATGACTGGACAACGGCGAACGGTTAGTCGTCCACGGTGCATCGATTCCAAAGAGCGGATATTGTTACAATTGTTCGTAATGATCGAAGGGTTAAAGCTCCTATATTATCAACAGCTACAACACAGAGAGAGAGAGAGAGAGAGAGAGAGTGGTGACCCAGGCGTGCGTCTCAATACGAGTGCAAAGTACACTACTGCATGTACCATATCCAGTGGCTTCGCAGTCCACTTACGAATCCGTTCCGAATCATCTCCAATATTTCTGTCATGGATATAGACGTAAAAGAATAAAGATCACAAAAGAAAGGAGAAAACGTTGCTTGGTCTGACTATAATCACGTATATTACATAATTCACGGTGAATAACATTGACGGGTGAATGCAAATACACCGATTTCCTGCGGAACCCTGGAATGCGGGTGCACAGTTCTCCGGATAGAACCGGTACAGAGGACGTCCTAAGGCATGGACAACTGGGCCCAGGCCAAGGTCTCACCCACGGTGGGGGGGGGGGGTCTCGTTTCGTTCTCGATTCAGTTGTAGTAAAATCATAAGGATAATTTTAATGTGGGCAAATATTATTGCCTTACATATAGATATTCTCCGAAAAACAGGGAATTTCAAATTACATATCAATTGGCAAAATTGATAAGACTGTATTACGTGATGGCCGTTGTCCATGCTGAACCCAGGGGCGTAGTTGTCCCCTATCAGCCGTATAGATGATACGGGGCCCCCAAGCTACAAGGGACCCAATATGTGTGCCTACAGTCTACTAACAGGCTTCCATATCTAACAAAGGGCCCGAAGGAATTTCGATACTTGCTCCCTCAGAGCTACTACACCAGTGCCTAGACCTAATACAATAAACAATCATTCAACACATTTAGTCGAGATGCGGCCTTGTTCGAGCCGGTTTGAGACTAGGTTTTGGGATTGCGAGTTGTGTGCATTTATTTGCTTAAATTGCACTATTTACTGTCTATTTTTGCAGACCTCAGGTACTGTCTACTTTTGCATAGGGAACCTGGGTATTGAAAAAGATTTCTCTGGGACCAGGGCCAAAGAGTCTTAAGTCGTCCCTAAGCAGGTAGTGGCGATTTTATTGTGTGGGAGATATTTTTGCGATGGAACACAAAAAAAAACGCCCTCCCACATCAAGTAATCTCTGATGTCTGCGCTGAATGTAAACATCATAACAAACCAGAGACACCCCTTCATAGAAAGAGTGTTCTCGGAGGGTTAAAAGGGCTTACCAATAAGATAATGCCCCACGTCACACAGGCCGAATCATCGGGAGTGGTTCGAGGAACGTTCTGGTGAATTTCAAGTCATGTCTCGGCCTCCAAATGCAGTTGACATGAATCCCTTTAAACATTTGTGGTTCTGCCAGGAAAACTGAATTTTTCTTTCACTCAACTATCTTGCGATGTGCCAGAACAGGTCCAGATGGTAACTGCTTTTTCATCATCAACTATCTATCAGCAATTTGTCGATTTAATGCTGGGTGAAAAGTGGTTCTATACTCCATTTAAGCAATTAGTCATAACCCTTAAATAATAGTAAAGCTCACTAAGCATTTTAATACCGGAGTGGATGAATGGAGGAGGCTCATAGAGGAATAAATACTCACACAAATAAGAAAAATGACAATGTTTACTTACAACAACGTCGTAAATTTTTTCCTCGGAAGTTTTTCTTTTAATGTCTTCTTCAATAAATGCTATAAATTATACCGATAAGTAATAGAAGCGTAGTAAAGTCGATAGAGTGAATAGTGGACAGTGTGAAAGATGCCTGGTATTTTTCGCCCGCATGCTACCACAATAGACAAGCGACGAGTTCCTTGATAGAGTCAACTGGAGTCACTTTCAGATGAATAAAAATGATCAAATAAGAAGTAATAGATGCGTGATAAATCTGGAAATTGAGGTGGCCATCGTTTCTATTTATCTCCCCAAAATCATTGCATTTCAAGTACATTATCCAAATAGTTGTGGAAGTCAATACAGAAATTGATGGGAGCACCGTCATGCTGAAATCACATTTCATTACGAAAGAATTATTGCAGAATGTCGTGAAAGTCTTTTAAAACTTCTTCCACGAAAAAAAATTGATCCCAATGCTCTCCTAAATATTCAGAAAAAGAGGTTGCCGACTGCAACGCACTCTGTTGCATGGACCATTACCAGAATACTACACTCAGATTACAAACAGCATCAGGTATCAGTAACAGTAACTCAGATATTACAAAACAGTAGTACTCTGACTTCTGAGAAAATATCCAGACTGTGTTTCTGGACTCCTTTGGATTAATAATGATAATAAACACAAATTAATAACAAATACTAATAATAATAGACCAAAACTGTTGGTGCTAATATATTTTTATACAATTTTGAAATGATTATCGAATTTGAAATTCGGTATTTATATTCAGAAATCAATTTTATATATGCCATAACATGAAATACGTTAAAAAATTAAATTAAACATTTAAAAAGGTTAGATTAAATTTAATTGTTATCTATTAATTATCAATCTAGTCTATTAATAAAAAGTTAAGATTATATATATTAACTTTTTTTTCAGTTCCTCTTTTCAA
This sequence comes from Trichonephila clavata, assembly GCA_019973975.1. Taxonomy (NCBI): domain Eukaryota; kingdom Metazoa; phylum Arthropoda; class Arachnida; order Araneae; family Nephilidae; genus Trichonephila; species Trichonephila clavata. The sequence goes on from BMAO01034719.1 coordinate 8,992, forward strand.
AATATATTTGACATACTAGCTGTTACCCGCCCGCTTCGCTGGGAATTTCATGATGTTTTATAAATTTTTACTGCTTATATATATGTAAAAATTATTGATATCTAAGTCCTGCATTAAGAATTCGATTGTATTGAAAAATATACTTATACCTGTAACTGTCGCCTGTTGATAAAAAAAAAAAGGGGGCAGAACTCATCTAATTTGTGTTTTCTAAAAATCTCTAAAATTGAAGCATAGAATGATGTTTGCTCGGTCTGTTTTCACAAAACCAATTTTGTAGGGGAATTGCACAGTATGAAAGGAATCTGCTTAGCAAAATTTGAAGACTGTGCGTCCAATAAATTAAAAATGCAAAAAAAAAAATTATCAATAACGCCCCTTGAACCCCGCAACGCGGTCTAGGGGTCGATTTTCACAAAACACATTTTGTAGTGTATCTGTATCCTATGAGAGGAATCTGCTTACCAATTTCAAATTGTGCGTCTAATAGTTTAAAAATAGAAATAATTATTTATATCTGCCCTTAACACCCGCAACACCTCTTGGGGGTCAATTTTTCCCAAACCTGTTTTGTAGCGGATATTTACTCCATGAAAGAAACATTCCTACCAATTTTCAAGCAGGGAGGTGAAGTAGTTTAAAAACGAAAATATTTATCTAGTATGCCACTAAATCCCCCGCAACGCCATTTAGAGGTCTGTTTTCACAAAACCTTCTTATAGCTGATCTCTACTCTATAAAAGAAATCTACTTATCAAATATAAAGACTGTGCGTCTAATAGTTTAAAAATGGAAATAATTATCTATAACGCCCCTTAAGTCCCGCAACGCCACTTGAGGGCAATTTTCACGAAACCCATTTTGTAGCGTATCTCTACCCTGTGAGAGAAATCTACTTACTAAGTTTCAAGACTGTACGTCTAATAACTTAAAAATCGGAATTTCTAACGCCCCTTAAACCCCCGCCCCCGCAAACAATTGCTGCTAATTTGAAATTACAAACAGACACTTCAATTTTATTTATTTGTATAGATATAGATTGGGATTATAATAACTATTGTTTAAATGTGACTAAAAATGTAAATAAAAAAAAAGCAAGGATTAAAACTAACCGTAAAACTTATCAATTTTTTGTTTCTTGCATTGCTTTTTGCTTATGAAGCCTTGATTTATTATTTTTAAAAGTGCATTCGATACAGCCGATGCTCTACTAAACTGAACAGTGAGATAACTATCATAAAAAAAATTATGGCACGTGTCAGCGAATTATGATGTGCGCGTAACACTGTTATGTCTCATGAAGAGCATCGGTCGCCAGTAACCAAAACAACGACTTCATTAGCTCAGCTTGGCGTTCAATTTGGCGTTCATCTTGGCATTCAGTTTCACGTTCACCCGTATAGTTTCCGTTCCCGTAAGAATACGGGAATAAAATATAGCCTATGTTACTCCCCGTTAATGTAGCTTTCCATTAGTGAAAGAATTTTTAAAATCGCACCAACCGTTTCCGAGATTAGCCGGAACAAACAGACAGACAGACAAACGGACAGACGGACAGACAAAAATTTTAAAAATTGGTTTTTTGTTATGAGTACCGTATATACTTTTAGTGCATTAAGTAAAAAGCTGCTAATTTGAAATTACAAACAGACACTTCAATTTTATTTATTTGTATAGATTAACGAGATGATTTTTACGTGAATGAAACACCCATATACCCCCTATTTATTTAAAGAAAATGCGCGTGAAACCGCGTTGCAGTTTGAAGGGATAAAATATCATCTATAGAATATAATTATTTCTAAATGATCAAGTTTTAACTCAAAAAGATATGACAAAATTAATTGTAACGCCTTATTGCGATCATAACTAACAAGTCTTCTAGTTGAATTAATCAAAAAAAAATGTAAATTTATCCTATCACACGCACTTTCCCTACACTATCATATTAACAAAACTGGAACGAGTAAACCAGTGAAATCGTTGAAAAGTTGAAAACTCGATTCATAATAGTTAATAAAAAAACCATTTTTATAACCGACCAAATATTACCATTTGATCGATTTGTAAAATAGGATTTTAAATTAGATGTAGTTTTTAGTTATCTGGTTTGATATGATACTTCTGTCAATTAAACTCAGACTCGGTTTCAAAACGTTTGATATGTACTTCCAACAGACCATTTGACTTTGGCGACCTCGGCTACATATTACTCCGCCAAACATATCACCAAGCCAGTCTCTTCTGCATAGTTTAACTTTTTTTTCACTCAAGAGCCGTCTTCGTTATTACAACAAGTCTGTAACAAATTACATTTCTCATTTTTGCCGGCGGAATCGAATATTCAAAGAAACCAGCCACTCAAAGTGAATGATGCGAATGATTTGCCCAACCGGATCACACCGATCTCCGTCGTTTTCCGATACTTATCTGTTCGTCAAGTCGGAAAAGGTCCGGCATGGGGTCAGACGGAACCTGCCAAATCGCGGCAGCATCAACTGGTGATCGCTGCAACCGGTCGCTTGATGTATGTTGGCTGTCAGGTCCGTTAACAGATGTTGCAGTAGCCGATGGTAGCAAATAGGTATCATCGCCAGAACATCGGACAGGAGGATTAGTGGATTTCCCTCCACCCCGGTCTTGCTTTCCTTTTCTTTTACTAATGAAGGGGAATCCGGATTCGGTCGGGGAATGTATGGTTTTGCTGATCGCCGGAGATTAGTGTAATTTGCTGAAGTCTTGCGGAAGAGTATGTGATGAGATCGAAAGTCAAATACCTTAAGATGTCTTTTTTTAAAAAAGAAAATTTTTGCCGTGGGTGCTGTGTGAGATTCAGACGGCACTGATGGCCTTGATTTTTCTGAGGAGCGTGTAGTGAGAGGCATGCTTGTTGGTGGGGTGTAGTTTCTTTAAACTTTGCCGCTTGGCTGTTCCTTCTAATAGTGGTTGCCAAATGTAAATTTCGAAATGCTAAGAAATTCTTCATGTGAAATATTATCTGAAAAATATTTCTTTTCCAGTGTATTACGACATGTTAGACATAAAGGCATACAAAAAAAGGATTTTTTTTTTCTTGAGATGAATTAAACCATACAGGGGATGATTTCTGTTATAATAGATTTTTAACCCTTACAGTGAAAGACCATAAGGTGGCTAAGAGTATTAGTATGTAGCTATTTATTTTTGTTTGCTTAGACGAAAAATACATAACAATGTGTAGTTTTTTTTTTTTTTTTTTGGATCAATGTGCAGTTTATCAGGCGTTTGTTTTAATTTTTGTTCAAATATACTTTACTAGCGTTCTTCGCACGGGTGAAATGAAAAATTAAACAATACAGATTGAAGCATTAAGAAGTTTTTAATGAGTTAAATTTACGTAAATTGCAAATTATGCAAATATATATAGCTTTTTTTTTGTGTGTGTTTTTTGTTTTTGTTTATCTCAGCTGAACAAAAAAAAACCATATTTGTTAAATTTAAAGTCTGAAGGTCTAATAGCTGATAAAAAGGTTTTTTTATGTATAACGTCTCGTAACTCTCTTGTGGGTCGATTTTTGAAAATAAACTTCCTAAGCTAATCTCTGCTCAGCGAAAGTAACACATTGTTACAAATTTTGTGTAATGAACGCTTAAAGTAGCGTAAATAATTTATATCTGGATGTGTAATACTTTAATATTACTTTCTGTTGTATTTATTTTATGTTAAAATTATAATATTCGCAAGCAAAGCCGTTCCTTACATTATAATGGTGATTCAATGGAAATGTAGAAAAAAGTTGGTGATAGAGCCAAGTTGGCATAATTTTTGTGACCACGTTGTCAACTTGGTGATGGATTGAATGGTGCAGTCGATATGCTGTAGAGCCCCCTGGTGGGGAGCTGCAACAAAAAGGATAGCACAAAAACCTTCTCCATAAAAATTACATTTACATGCCAGTTTTCATAGTGTTCGGGTGAACGGTGTTGGAGGGGAGCGATTCCATATATACTACCATTCTTTTATATAGATTGCACAAAATTATACTTACCGAATAACATAAAAGCTGTGAGAAAACACTAATGTATTATTACATGTCACAATGAAATGATATAAGTAATAAGAAATACACAAGAGTACACAAAGAATATAAGAAATATACAAGAGCACACAAAGTAATAAGAAGCACACAAATTTTTATCACTGGCGCAATTAATTTAACAGTTTTTTTTATTCTAAATGTTCTTTTTTTACGTAATTGCGTTCGGCATGCGTTCTATTTCGACATTCTGTAAAAAATTCAAATAAAGTTATGATTAAATGTGACAATCATCAATTTTATTATGGGAGAAAATTGTTCCTTTGGTTGTGAAAGGTTGCAGTAGAGAGAGGATTTGAGTAGATAAAACGTTTTTGCAAACCTTTGAAATCGTTAAAATTATACGAAAATGAAAATTTACTTCAAGGGAATTGTCATTTCTCTCTTTAGTAAAAAAGAAAGATTGTATATTCCTTTAATTTGGCTAACGTAACAAGAATAATTTTTGGAACAATTCATGATTGGTCTACAGGCAATGCAACTTTATTAATAAGACTGACAATGGACAATAAAACAATAATGTAAAGCCCGTTGTATCTAAGAAAATTCTAAGTAATTTCTAATTGCATTTTCTTTTAAATTTTATTTTTGCCTAGTAATATATGCAAATAAAGGGGAAGGTTGGTGCCTTAAAGGCTTTATCACACACGCATGTCTCGGAACAACTCAACTCTCTTTCGAACAACCGTTTCGGCGAAATTTTCGAGAAGCTGTGAGAAGGAAGGGTTGCCGAAAGTAAAACGACATAATTTCACGTCACCAGCGCTCTATCTTTACTTTGAAAAACTACTCGCTGATTTTTCTGCTTCCGTAAACGAAAATTCAATATTTCTTTTATTCCGCTTGCGCTTTTGTTGATGGTCGTTAACAGAAATGAAGCGTCATTCTGAGTTTAAAATATTATACGTCGTTAAAATACCATACCCTATTTCTGATGCGTTAAACGAAGCCGAACCTGCCATCTTTACCGTCATCTTGTGTATGACGTAGGAAGACGAAGAACCCCATTGGCTGGAATTTCGAGCAATTCTTTCACCTCGCTAGGAAAAAGTTGTTTAATGTCATTGCTATGGAAACTGAGTAGAATATGGTTGGAAAAGGTTGCTTGAAAGAAAAATTGCCTCCAAATACGTACACGCGTGATAAGGCCCTAAGACTTTTTCTGACCTTGTAATCTTATACTTCAGCTTAAGAGTTTTTTAATGTATTTACTGTGGCTATTTTACTTCGTCCTGCGTTGTCCTATTGTTTTCTTGCTATTGTTTTGCTTTTAAAATTGGATGTATAATAATTTATAAAGATTTGTTTTAAATTAATTTAAGATATATATAGGGTTTAGTTTAAGTTTAAACTAATCTCACGCTAAGATATCGCAATAGACTTCAGACAGTGGATCTCAAAGTTCTTTCATGTTCGTCTTATCATATAACAAACTTCCAACGTTTTTCTAATGCGTTTGAATATTTTCTTGCCTCGGACAATATTTTAAAACTTACCTTTCCTCTCTCCTTTCTTTTCTTTAAGTTTAAAATGCTTGCATGGCCTGAATTTATATAACTAAATATGTGTGCTGGATTAGAACCCACGACCTATGGGTTTGTAAGAACGTAAACATACCACTAGACAAAAGTGATCACTCCTGTCCGGAGTCTGTGTTATGGCCTACTTAGATACCGCCACAGTACTCCCCCACCAGTGAGTCGGTGGATAGGCGAACAAACGAGATATTTTTGTTATGGCGAGCGTTAGGAGTTGTTTTTATTACTTCAAGTGAGTCTGACGACTTTGCTTGCTGCGTGGAGTCTGTCCGACGACTTTGATGACCAAGTCGGACTTCTTGCGGGTAGATGATGCCATGACACATCAGAAGGTTTTGCGTTTTTCTTTTCAGCCAAGGTCACCATGTGGAGGATTCGAACTCGGTACCTCCTGATCCGTAGCCCAGTATCATGACCACTAGAGAAAAGTGATCCCTTCTATCTAGTGGTCATGTTACTGGACTACGGATTAGGAGGTACCGAGTTCGAATATTGTGGCGGTATCTAACTAAACCAGTAACAGCCTCCGGACAGGAGTGATCATTTTTGTCTAGTGGTATGTTTCGTGCTTACGAACCCATAGATCGCTGGTTCTAATCATCCACAATATGCTTTAAGTTTGGGTATTGTTTACAACGTTCTGATTTTCAAAACAGTTTTAAAAATTAATGATATATTCAAACGAGAATTTCATCTGACAAAAGTTACATGTTCTAAAAATATTTTCTTATTACCAACAACGTTTCAGTTAATTCATTTCGTTTTCTTGTAAATTTTGAAGTTTAGTTCAATTAGTTTAATTAGTTTTTATGAAGTTAGTTTATTTTTTTAAAGTAAATGACCATGATAAATTTTTATATAATTATATAGATCCAAGTATTATTAAAACTATTCCCTAACTCATCCACTCTCAAAGTGTAAAAGTTCTAAAAGTATAGCTTTAGTGACTAGTGTTGCCAGGTCACGGCTTCAAAAGGAGTTTGAATAATTTGCAAGAAAGATAGATCCGTTATCACATATTCATTATTTTTTTTATAAGTCAATGTCCGATTTTATTTCTTGTTTATTTGCGTATGTAAAAGCTATTTACAGGGTAAAAATGCGAAAAAATTAAATAAAATTAATATAAAATAAGAGAAATAAAACTAAATTGAAAAAATAACATTTGTTAATTATGTGGACGATCTCTTTAGTTCTAAAATATTCGAAGTCCTGAATGTTGTTTTAGTTCATAATAATTATAATCAATTCTCTTAAATGTAATTAAAAAATTTTTTCGCTTTTATTATTTCAATTTATTATATTATTTTTTGGCATTAACTTTTGCAAGTCTCATGGGTTATTTATGTTGAGTACAAGGAATTCGATAGTAAAAAAAAAAATACTATATATGTATGTATGTGTGTGTTTTTTTTTTTTTTCGATTCCTTTTTTCAAAATTTTTATAAAAATGTTATTTTAGAAATTTTAATCATATTAAACTAATAAGCCAAAAATTACACAGATATTACAGCTAGGACAGAGTTTACTTTCATCGCATCACATGATAATTAATCTAATAGCATGGGCTCGCATATTTTTCTCTTATTTCATTATATTTAAATTGCAGACGATTTTTTCCCTCTTTTTCAAATCTATTTGCTCTTTTTTTATTTCGAATACTTGTTTTTAAGTTTCATTCAACATGTTTAATATTTGTATTTTCAAAAAAACTAAAATATCTGTATTCTGTAAATATTTCAAACGTATTGTGTAAAAAGCAGAGGTTCCTAAACTTGTTTGTCTCATAGACCCCCTTGCCATGTTTTTCGGTTTGAAGTAGACCCCAGTTTAATTAATATTGAATTTTTGCAAATTTATCAACTTAAAAGGGTTTTTTTTGACGGCTAGTACTACTACTACTTTAAAAAAATTAAAATTCTAACTTGTGAAATATAGTGTTTGAAATTTAAAAAGCACAAGTTGATTAATTAAATTAAAAGTTAATTAATGTTTAAAATAACCTGTTAAGTAAAATAACCAACAAACAAATGATTTTAATAAGAGGTATGAATCTGGCTCTACTATCACAAATTTTCAGCATTTTCGTATCTATCTTGTCAGGTTTAACCTTAAATCTCCTCTGTTAGTAGTGCCCAGTTTTTTTCTTTCTTTTATCTTTTTTGTTTTGGAAATTGGCAACCGCGCTGAAGCTCCTTCTCAGTAGGAAAAGCAATTAACATTTTCCTCGCGATATTCTATAATAACAAGTTTGCCTTTTTAAAACCAAAATTGCTGACATCCGTTTCTAAACTTTAAAAATCTTCATTAGTGCATACTACGACCAGTTCCTAATGTTATGTGACATTTTTTTTCAATGTTACGATATAAATTCATTGCCTAGCGTGGTATTATCATAGTCAAAGCATTCTCAAACCTGGTTTCAAAATCTGAACAAAAGGCAATTAAATGTTGTACCTAAGTTAAATGTTGTACCTAGGTTCTGACAGATTGTCTGACTAATTGAGAAAATTCGGGACCTCCAGTATTATACTTCTTTAACTTAACGATGGAAAAAAAATGCTGAAATGGTTCTTGTTAAAATTTTATGCTGTCCCCTTGTAAGTGCAAATTAATATCGTTAAATAAAGAAAATAAATATGTTAAATATAGGTAAATTTGGCTTCCATTTGATTAAATTTTCTTTCAAAATTAAAGTCACGATATAGTTTAATGAGAGCCACGATCATAGATCCTCACTTACACCTCATGGCCCTAAATTAATTTTTTGCTGACGGGGCATTTTCTATGACTCCCTTTGTAGGGAGTCAAAGACCCTTGGAAGTGGTCTATATAGACCACTTTGGGAATCACTGGTGAAAAGCATTATATAGGTTAATCAAAGAAACAAAGCTTTCATTTTTTTTTCTGGAGTTAAAAGTTACAAACACATCGGCTTGAACCTTATAAATATTTAAAATCAAATCATTAACAATAACAAATCAATTTTTTTTTAAATACTCAATAAAATTTATCGTATAATTTTCCCATTAAAAATTTTTAATGTAAAAAAAATCTTTCTTATTTTTATAATTTTATAACTAAATTTAATGAGTTATACAGTAAATGATTATATAAACGTTTGTCCACTTTAAGCAGATCAAATGATTTATATGTGTGTATGTGTCTTTAAAAGAATTTATTATTCTTTTACACAAATATTTTAAGATATTTAAAAATTTACTGAATATCTCTCTCTCTCTCTAACATGACCATTCTATGAAAAACTATATGTTCCAAGTATTAAGTGGGGTTGCCCCCCTTTTTTTTTATTTAAGGTTTCTTAGAATTTTTGGGTATACATTATTTTAATTCAAAATTATTCTAATGTTCTGATGGAAAAATAAAAAACATAAAGCAGAAAGGAAAACATGAACATTATTTTATTAATATGTGCATTTTTATTTGTTTTTTAAAAAATTCATAGCTAAATTTTATAGTTGATATGCAACATAAAAATAGATATACAGTGGACCCCAAAAGTGTTCGTACACTTGCAATTTCCTATAAAATTTAATGTTTTCGACTAATTAAAATTAATATATTGGAATTGTAATTCTTTTAATAATATCTGCAACTTGTTCTTAATAGAATGGCATAACTATTTTTTTTAAAATGATATAACTATTATTTTTAAAATATAATAATCAAAAAGCTATTGAAAAATTACGCCACAAAAGTCTTCGTACACCTAACAAAAATCTCAATTTAGCTTTAAATCTTGTATTTCTTTCTTGCTTTAGTACTTAGTAGGATATCTTTTAGTGTCCACAATAACTTTAAATGTTTTTGTGTAGGTTTAATCAGTTTTTTGTAATTTCTGCATCGGTTTTCCTCCATGCTTCTGTTATTATTTTACTTCCCATTATGTGTTTATATGTCATGTTTTCTTTTTTTTAAAATCAAATTCTCACCAAATATGTTCTATTGGGTTAAATAAACTGATTGAAGAGGTTTTTTCAGAATTTTGGACAGTTATAGAGACACCAGCGGCGTTCATTGAGAGCAGAATGCTTGGCTTCATTATCCTGTTAAAAAATGAAATAGTCTCCTATATCCAAATTTTTGTCGGAT
>BMAO01034720.1:0-44804 GCA_019973975.1 Trichonephila clavata
GGACGTTAATATTCACTCACTTAAACATCAATTACTGCACCTTGAGTTCAGTCTCTTTATTGTCACGTTAAGAATCTAACGAAAATTTCAGCACATAATTTGCTGGGGCTTCTTCATCTAAAAAATCATCTGTTAGTACATCATTGATTTCAAATAGTTGGTTCTGTAATAAATCCGAATCTTCTTGAAAGCAGAATTTCATTTTTCAAGACATTCTAAGAAAAGGAAATAATAATATTATTATTAATAGCGCCTTGAAAATCTCCAATTATTGTTAGATGTCATTTACTCATAAGGAAATTAAAACGTTGCTAATTTTTGAATAAATTATAGATATTTTATTTAATTGTGTGGTAAAAAGAAACTCAGATTAAAAATTCAAAATTTTTTCAAAACGTTAAAATGAAACAATAAAAAAGCCAAGTATATAAATTAAGCTAAAAGAAATGCCCAAAAAATTCATAAGTCTATTGCACTATGGTGATGACTCTACAACACAACAAAAAACAACAATTAGCCACACTTGGCCAAAAAAAAATCTATGTTCTTGCTCCAACACCCAGTGTGCTATCGATACTTATAAGTACCACAAAGTTATTCAACTGTAAAATTAATTACATACATTGCTCTCTTAATATAAATAGTCAAATCGTTTTCTAATGTCTTCCTTAACATATAAAAAATAAGACACTTTTTGATATTAGATACTATTTCGGAACAAAAATGACAATCTTCACAATCCGATCAAAATGTCGCTAAAAACGCAATTTCCGCTACAAAACTATATACGCCTTCCCCGCTAAAATACTCATCATATAACCCGTGGTGCCATATATCTTGAAAGAGTGGTTTTAAAAGAATATTCTTGATAAGTATCATCAAAGTATTCCGTAAAAATGATTATTCTATTTCACTTCAAAGGGAGTGGTACTTATGCTAAGTACCATCGGGGTAGATAAAGGGTTAAAATGTTGCGGTGTAGATGTAAGGAGTAGAATTGGATTTGAAATGTCTATCTAGGTGTCTAACCGTAGTTTAAATCATAAATTTTTAATCCCGGAGGTATTTAACATTACTACCCAGGAACAGATATAAAATGTGACAACTTTTTGGATGATCTTTGTGTTAGCTGTAGCAGATTTACATAAGTAATACAAAATACTTCCAATTGGGAATATCCAATTAAAGTTAGTTGGTCAGTTGGTAAAAAATTCTCAAAAAATAAGGTAGAGGATTTGTTTATAGAATGAACAAATAAGGTTTAAAAATATTCGAAAAGAATGAAATAGAGGTAAAACACACCTTCAAAAAACAAAAAAAAATTACTTTAACGTCTTGTTTCTAAATGATTTAGAGCATGGGTTGGCAACCTATGACACGAATGCCACATGTGGTCTCCGGTCCAATTCTCAGCTGCACTCTGCACTACTTTTCAAATTTGTCAGTTTTTGAATGGATGAAAGTTTATAAATTTGAAATGGACCTTATTTGACGAGAATCTTCAAAAGTATGAACATTTACGGAATTACGAAAAAATCAGAAACTTAACTCTAAAGATAAAATTATTGCTAGTTTGTAAATTATTTAATGACATTGCTGGAGAGATTTAAGTGCTTAAAGAGAGAAAATTGAATGTTCTCTGTTTTCCGCTTTTGGTTCTACATATATGTGCCAAAAGTTTTTTCTCGTATGAAAAATATTTCCTGAAATAAATTGTTTAACAACTGAATTCTCAGAGTCGTATCGAATTGAAAGTCACAAAATATACCCCCCCCCCTCCCGATTTTGTGATAAGAAAGTAGAGAAGTGCAAGAACTAAGTTAGCATTAAAAATTTACTTTATCTATTTACTTAAATATAATGAACGAAAATGCTTACATTTTATTTTGTCTATTTCTCTTATTTTAATAAATATGTTTAAAACTTCATGATATATGTAGAACTTTTTTTAAAAATTTTTGTCGAAGAAATATTTAAATTTTATGCTGTTTATTTTTATGTTAAGAAATACCTTTAAATGATGCAACATTAAAGAATTATAAAACCATAAATCTGTATCTTGTGACACCAATTCTCTACCTCAGTATGCATTGTCGTAGAAATCTAACTGCTTCAAAAATGTCCTCCGACTGTGTGGAACGCTGAATCATATAGATAGATTGGTTTGGCATACCGCAGCTAAAACGTTGCCGACCCCAGATATAGAGCCTAGTACAGCTGAAGACACGTCATATATAGGGGTTGATTCACGTTAAATCTGCCGAGGCTTAATTACCTTTCATTGGTGTAGTGGGAAAGTTAAAGAAGGGGGCAACATTTCAGGAGTCTTCCTTATTTTTGATCATGGTTCAAAATCAAGAGGAGCATTACCAAGAGAGCACTCGTATTACTTTACATTGCGACGTTAATATAACTCTCCCTCTTCAAATGACATATATTGGTTATTAATTTGTATCATTGCATTAGCTTGACATTAAGAATTCTATAAATAAATTTCTAATCATAACATATAAAATAAATATAGTTTAGAAAGCTATAATTTAGAAATTTTAAGATAAAAACTTAACAAATGCAATTTTTTATCGAAATTTCTTGTTTTTAGAAAGTTGAATACTTAAAACTAAACGAGTGTTTCTTTCCTACAAAAGTGCAGGAACATCTGCTTAAAATTTATGGTCATTATTTCATTGCTACCCACGTATATTAAAAGAGATTTGGAAATTTCTTGAATAAGCAAGTGTATTTATATTCTCAATTTCTGCATAAGAATAAAATATATCTACATTTTAAAAAAGAAGTGTTTTGCAAAAAAGGGAAGAAGTTAGAGAATAGAAAGAAATAATATTTTGCAATAATATAATTTCCATGTGATCAAATATAATTAAAACCTACAAAAATGAAATTTTTTATAATACACTTCTTTTAATTTTATTTCTTATTATATAATGCACAAATTTTTTTATATTTTCCAAATAACTTTTTTAATTTGTAGATGTAAACTATAATATATATATATATTCAAAATACCTTAAAAATCATGTGTAATCTGTAACAATTTAATAGCAATTTTTGTAAATTATGTGAGTGAATCTATATATATAAAGGAAAAAAGCGGCTGAGACTGACTGACTGTCTAATCATGATATCTCCGGAACTATTCAACCTACAGACATGAAATTTGGTAGGCATGTTCTTTTCATATAGTAGAGATCCGCTAAGAACGGATTTTACGAAATTCGAACCGCAAGGGGCGTTCCGGGGGTTAAAGTGCGTTATAAATAATTGTTCCCATTTTTAAACTACTTGACGTTCAATCTTGAAATTAGGTAAGCAGATTCCTTTCACTGAGTAGAGATCAGCTACAAAAGGAGTTTGGTAAAAATCGATACCCAAGGGGTGTTGCGGGGGCTTAGGGAGCGTTATAGATATTTATTTCAATTTTTAAACTATTAGACGCACAGTCTTTAAATTTGATAAAAAGATTCCTTTCCTAGAGTAGATATCAGCTACAAGATGGGTTTTGTGAAAATAGCCCCATCCAGTGGCGTTGCGGGGGATTAAGGGGCGTAATAGATAAATATTTAAGTTTTTAAACTACTTGACCTACCTGCTTGAAAATTGGTAGGCATGTTTCCTTCATGGAGTAAATATCCACTACAAAATTGGTTTTGGCAAAATTGATCCCCAAGGGGTGTTGCGGGGGGTTAAGGGGAGATATAACTAATCCTTCCGATTTTTAAACTATTAGACGCATACTCTTGAAATTCGGTAAGCCGATTCCTTCATAGAGTAGAAATCTGCTACAAAATGAGTTTCGTAAAAATAGACCCCCAAGTGGCGTTGGGGGGGCTTAGGGGGCGTTATAGATAATTATTTCCATTTTAAAACTATTTCACGTACTGTCTTTAAATTTTATAAATAAATTCCTTTCATAAAGTAGATATCAGCTACAAAATGGGTTTTGTGAAAATAGCCCCCCAAGTAGTGTTGCGTGGGATTAAGGGGCTTAAGAGATAAGTATTTTCGTTCTTAAACTACCTGCTTGAAAATAGGTAGGCATGTTTCTTTCATGAAGTAAATATCCGCTACAAAATGGGTTTGGGGAAAATTAACCCCAAAGGATGTTTTGGAGGAGGGGATTTGGGGCTTTATAAATTCCGATTTTTTAGCTATTAGACATACAGTCTTGAAATCTGGTAAGCAGATTCCTTTTATAGGGTAGAGATCCGCTACAAAATGGGTTTCATTAAAATCGACTCCCAAGTGGCGTTACGGGGCTTAAGGGGCGTTATGCATAATTACTTCCATTTTTAAACTACTGGAAGTACAGTATTAAAATATGATAAGCAGAATCCTTTTATGGAGTAAAGATCCGCTATATAATATGTTTTGTAAAAGTCGACCCCAGGTGGCGTTGAAGGGGCTCAAGGGGCGTTATAGATAATTTTTTCCCATTTTTAATTTATTAGACTCACAATCTTCAAATTTGGTAAGCAGATTACTTTCATACAGTACATTTGATAAAATGGGTTTTGTGAAAACAGACCCCAAGTGGCATTGCGGGGGCACAAGAGGCGTTATAGGTAATTATTCCCATTTTTAAACTAATAGACATACAGTCTTGAAATTTGGTAAAAAGATTCCTTTCGCAGAGTAGAGAACCGCTACAAAATGGGTTTCGCGAAAATCAAACCATAAGTTTCATTTCGGGGGATTAAAGGCGTAATAAATAAATATTTCCGTTTCTAAACTATTTACCTTACCTGCTTGAAAATTGGTGGGTATGTCCCTTTAATGGAGCAGAGCTCCATTAACATTAAAACGAAAATTGACCCCCAAGGAGGGTTGCGAGGGGTCGCTGGGAGTTATAGAAAAAAATTCCCGTTTCTGAATTGTTAGACCCACATATTAGAAATTGGTTAAGCACGTTTCTTTTGTTGAATAGGGATCTAATAAGAATGTATTTTAGGGAATCAACTCCTGGGGGAGCAGGGGGTTACTGTAGCGTATTGACAAAAAACATTTTCTTTTTTCGAACTACAAGGACTATAATATTGGAATTTGGTTTGCATTTTCCCTTTGTTAAATTGAAATCCTCTAAGAACAATTATATTGGAGAACGACTCTCAATGGAATTTCGGAGGGTATTGATAATAAAAGCTTCGTTTTTACTCTATTAGACTTAGACCTAAAATTTTCTTGCATGTTTATTTTTTGAATTAGAGATCCACCAAAACTGGTTATGTAGAAATCCACTTGGTTATAGGGTTAGGAAAGTGCAAACATCATTCTATACTTCAATTTTTTAAATTTTTAGAAAATACAAATTAGAAGTCCTGTCCTTTTTTATACCAAGAGTAGAGAGTTACAGATATACTTATATTTTTCAATATAAGAAATCGACTTCTGAATGCTAGGGCTTGGATATCAATAATTTTTTTAAAAACAACAGTAGATATTTATAAAACATCATGATATACCCAGCGAAGCGGGCGGGTAACGGCTAGTATATATATATATATATATATATATATATATATGAGATGATTTGGGCGAAGTATTTTGTAGCGTGACTGGTGTTGGTTCTTTACATGTAGATTTGCCGATGAATATTTATGTATGTTATTTCTTGATAGAAAACTTCTTCAGGGTTAGTTTCATTCTTCTTTTATTTATAATCACCAATATATAAAATGCAACATCATTTAGAATAATTTAAATACACGAATACACAAGAAAAGCAGAAGCAACACGTAGCAGCGACACGGACACGTTATTGACAAATAGACAAAGCACAAAGAGAGACAGCAACCGACTGCTCCGAGCTTTTATACTGGCAGTGAAGGTCGTACGACTTCTTTGTAACAGGAGTCGTGATTGGTTGCAAATGCGCGTGAACAATTAGATTATGATTAAGATTATAACTGTCTTGTACTAAAGAATTAGAAAATAATTTAACAGAGTAAAGTTAAAGAGTGCTAGAAGAAGACATTACATATATATATATATTTCAAACATATACAAAAAATAGTTATATACCTAAGATAACTATAGTCATAATAGAAAAGATTTAGCCACAGAAATACTAAAAGCAAACTCCCAGCCTTAGGAACTAAGAATGCAGGTTTAAACAAAGTTTTTTGGCCAGCCAACCTTCACCTGAATTTGCCAATATTCTGGGCCATAGGGAAAGCAATAAATTTCTAGAGAAGTTTAACTATATTATAGATAAATCCATAATCTATTAATGTAATACTGTAATGTTATAGCCTTTAATAATTACTAAAATAATTAAAACCAAAGCTAAACTAATAGAAGACTTACCACTTAAATACATATTTGCCTCTTATGGACAATAACAGAAACGCATATAATTATTATGTATTGATAAAGTAGCATTATTATTATATATATACTTTTAAAAATTCTATATTTTATTTTTAAAATTTATAGAAAATAAAAATACCATCCAGACATAAACAATTAATTTTTAATAAAATATATTATTTTAAAATTACTTAGCTAGAGGCGCCATCTATCTATAAACTGAAAACTTTTTTTATTTAACTGTTATATAACTTTTTATAAATTTAGGAGGGTAATTGTGTTCCATACAATTTTTAATAAAGTTATTAATATTTAAATATATATTAGATTTATCACTAACTAATACCTTGTTACGATAAATATAATTGAAAATAATATTTGGATAGATTGATATAGAGATGTTTGAATTCCAGTAAGGAACTTTAAGAATGTTAAAATTAAAATCATCTCTTTTATCATAAATATTGCTATGTAATTTGTAGTCCTTAATACATAATGATACATCCAAGCAATTAGTTTTAATAGGATTATTATTAATTTTAATTAGCTTTAAATATCCCGGATAAAAATTAATATTGGGGTTATAATTATTATTTTTACCAAAAATAATTAGGTCATGTATGTATCTAAATATGTAATAATCATTATTAATAATATAATTATTTTCGTAAAAGTGTAAATATAAATTAGCCAAACTATTGCTAGCAGGGCCACCTTGAGGCAAACCTTTGGTTTGTTTGTACAGAGAACCATTAAAATTAATGTAGTTTTCTTTTAGGACAAAAATTATTAGAGTACTAAATTTTTGTAAATTAATATTAAGGTTATAATTTCTATGATTATCTAAAATTACCCTAATTACATCACTGATATTAATAGAATTAAAAAGATCTTCAAAGTCATAACTATGAATTGAATAAATATTTTTATTTTTAAAAAAATCTATAATTTCTTTACTATTTTTAATTATAGCTTTATTACATTGCTTATTGATGAATTCTTGCAAAATATTGTGCAGCATTTTACCTACAGCAGTGATATAAGTTTTAAAACCACTTGTTACTGTTCTAAATTTAACAGGATTTTTATGAAATATATATATATATATATATATATATTATATATATATTTACTATTTCCAATATACTGTACTGAAAATGAACCTATTTCTTTCAATCTCAAGGTATATTAATTCTACAATGCTTTTATGTTTCAAAATCTTACATTTTCTAAAAATCAGTTAAATTACTTTTAAGAAGCAGAAACTCTATCTCTTTTAACACCATTAGTCATACATTTAAAACAGATTTCAAAATTAAAATGAAGTTATATATCTGGATAAAAAAAATAATATTCCATATTATTTTCCTAATCTTAGTAATTCCAATAATGTGCTAAGAAAACTTAAAAGGCTTTTTTCAGTCGTAAAATCCCTCATTAACCGTCTACATATAACACAATATTGAATGAAAATATAACATCTGTGCGTAAGAAATACTGCAATAAAATCTACTGAGTCATTTATTAGTACACCAAAGTTCTTGTGTGTTTTTATTCGCTGAATGAATGAGACTCCTTTCATCCATTGAGTAAAGACGTATGTCTTGTTACCAGTGCCTAGAAAGGCAACACAAGAGAAAAGGAACCAGGAAATAGTACGTATTGAGCTCAGAATAGGCTTTCTGTTTGGTATAGTGGAAATCTTCGAGTGAGAAAGCTCTTTGCTGCTACTTCCATTCTTATAAGTGTACAAGGAAACATTTATAATGTCCTTATATTAGTTACTATAAATATTCTTATATTAGGAGTTTCAAATATTCATTAAACAAGTTAATTTTAAAAAAAAGCTTCTTTTCGATCGTATTTAAATCTATGAATAACTATGAAATTTAACAAAAGTATTTTTAATGAGGAAAAATAATAGATCTTACATTGTGTATTGAAATAAATAACGTGTCACTTTATAAATTAATTAATCATAAATTGATAAAATCTCTCGAAAACTACATTTTATCTCTTATGTGGATGATTAATTATAAATAATAAGAAAAAGTAAATAATAAAATAATATTATATATATTATATTTTTATATTGCTCATATTGCTAACATTAGTCAAATAGAAAGGGGAAAAAGAATATGCTGCAAAAATAGATTATATTTAAATATTATCAACAAAATACATGCTGGGAAGAAAACTGTTACTTCATAAAAACATTGTGTAAACTTTTTAAACATAAATGTAAGATAATATTAATTTCAATTTTATGACATATAGCTTTATATTACTTTTCATTATTTATTAGAGCAAGGATTGTTGTGATGATAGTTTGAATTGGACTGTTATTATTTTTGAAACAAGCCGTTTTTTACCATAACAGTTTTTTTACACGAGCCTTTTTTAAATCCTTACTCAGTACCGCAACTTTGAACTGTTGCAACAGATCGCAGCATTGTGTGAATATTTGTAACTTCTTCAATGGAAATTAATTCTCGCTGACATATACTGAAATGATATCTAGAGTACAATTGCTTTATCTGGCCATCTCTAGTTCCTAATCGGAAATGTTTTCCTAAAACAGCTAGAACCGGTGCAAAGAATTTTCGAGTGCAGTATTTCATACTTTAATGATCAAGAAATCGTTATTCTTTAGAATCTCTTGTTAAACAGTAGAATTCAATAAGTGTATATACTTTAAATGACTTTCTAGTTATTTCATGAAATATCTAGTTATTCTATGAAATAACGGAGTTTACACTCTAACGGTAACATATATATAAATATACATCATCGTTAAACACTGGCCTCCACAAGTTAAGCAACAACCAGTTTTTTGCGCCTTATTTGCAAATGAATGACTGTAGAAACACCAAAATTGGATGACATGTGCACAAAACAGTTATTTATGGACTGCAAGATAGAAGTTTACATAACAGAAATTCAAAAATGATTTACAACAAAAAAAGGCAATCTCGCTAGAAAAGTCCATTCTTGGAAATAATAATAATCACAATTTTATGTGGTAAAATGTCATAACAACATAACAAAAAAGGGTTTGATTAAAGGATATGCCCACTCCTAGCTTGAATGCTTTGGTGGCATTGAATTTCCTTGTTGTCAATTAAGTTGTCGGTTACCAAAATGGGAAGCGAAGACCAGACACGGAGTAAACTTTGTTCCAGCTCTCCTAAGGACCTTGGAGGTGGACTTAAAGCATCAAACTGTCTACCAAGATAGTCCCAAAGATGGTGTACCAGATTTAAGTCTGGAGATCGATCTGGTCATTCCATTCGCACCAAACCAAGACCCTCAAGATATTCCTCAACAATTACATCTCGGTGCGGTCGTGCATTATCATCCATCAGAATGAAGTCATTGCCAAATGCACCGGCATACGGGAGGACATATGGATCGAGGATCTCATCCCGATATCACACACCAGTCAGAGTTCCTCCCTGGAACACATGCAGGTCAGTATGATTACTGAGTGAGATCCCTGCCCAAACCACTTTTCCACCACCTCGGTAACTGTGTTTTTCAAAGTGTTGGATTGATGATATCTGGTGCTTCGTTCCCTCCAGATGAGCAAACGTCCTGAATCGTTCTCCAGTGTGACTCTGGACTCGTCTGTATAGAGTACAGAAGCCCATCGCTGTCTGGTCCAGGAAACGTGTGTTCTTGCCCAAGATAAGCGAGCCCTTCTATCTCATCTGTTGAGGGGTACACACACAACTGGTCGCCTTGCATAGATCCCTGAATTGTGAAGATGACTTCGCACCGTACTAGCGGATATTCTTCTCCATAATGCTACAGAGAGGTCTACAATAAGTTGAGGCACAGAAATCCTTCTTCTCCTTCGGGCCCAACGAGCGATGAAACGGTCTCCTGCAGGTGCTGTAGCTCGTGGTTGGCCTGGAATATGTCTTCTGTACACAAATGCTTCGGTTTGATAGTGATTCCAGAGACGGTGGACCACACTACTTGACACATTAAGATGCCGAACAGATCAGCCTGTGACAACCCCATTTCCATCCATCCGACCACCCTTCACCTTAATGAATTGGGCAAACGGCTTCTCATTCTATAGTCAACAAATCTGCTAACAAAAGTTGTAAATCAACAAAAGTTACACGCGTAATTACGAAAGCCTGATACATGCATGTTTTTCTCTCACTCATATATATCTGTTCTTTCCTAGTAAAAATAAAATGGTACCTATTGCTTATGCATAAATTTATATTAAGTTCATTTTTATCATTTATATAAATTATAAATTTTATTGTTACTGTCATTTTTTTACGGTAAAATTGAAAAACATGTTGTTACTTAACCTTTGGAGGCCAGTGTATATATACAAGTAAGTATAATATATCTATTGATTTGTTACTCTGCATTTTTTTATCAAGATATTGTCTTAGTTTCATTATTTACCAAGAAACAGAATCCAAATTGAAACTTATAGAATCCCAGAAAAGATTTTAGTTTCTAACATAATATTAGTATGATGAATAATCCCATTTGGTTACCCAACACAGATCTCATTCCATATTCATCTTTAATAACAACGAGGTAAAATTCAGAAACTAATGACTTTAGCTACCAGGATATCCATAACAAAAAAAATCTCCTTCCTCCATGTGATATAATCTTGAAGTTCTTATTTATCTACTCATAGCAAATAAATTAAAATGTTGCGATAAACTGATAGCTTAAGATATTAAAGTGTTATTACATTCTGTATACAATTTATATATCTTCTCTATTACTTTAAAAAAAGTTAATTAAAATAGAAATTTTAAACTATATAAATTGAAGACATTTTAAAACTTAATACTGAAATAAATTGCTAAATATTGTAGAATAAGGATATGAGTATTAAATTAGAAACAAAAATTTGAATTTGGAATATTTCTCAAGTTATTCTATAATTGC
Organism: Trichonephila clavata; assembly: GCA_019973975.1. NCBI lineage: Eukaryota > Metazoa > Arthropoda > Arachnida > Araneae > Nephilidae > Trichonephila > Trichonephila clavata. The sequence goes on from BMAO01034720.1 coordinate 11,260, forward strand.
TTAAAATTAATATTATTACGGTGTGTACTTCATTAACAAAGTTTAATATTTGTCAGTAAAATCATGCCTGTGTTGTAAAAGAAATACAACAGTTGTAATGTAGAAACAATATTGTTTTTAATTGACATAAAGTTAGTCGTTTTACTTTTGTTTTTATAATTTAACGAAATATATTTTATAACTTAATTTTTTTTAATTTTAAAGAGTTGACTTTTAATTTTGTAAAATTTAATTTCAATAATATTTATTTCAAATTATCTTGAGTTTTAAATTTAATTTTGCTTTTAATGTCATGTTTTTAATAACTATGCTTTGATTACTTTAATGTGCATTTCTTTAACTTTTCTTGCACGGCATCCTTGCACATGTACAGCTTGTTTAAAATTACACAGTTAATCAATTTCACTCATATACCAGAGGTTATTTGCGTAATATTAACATGAACAAAAATTAACTAATTTAATTACAAGCTTAGACAGGAAAACTATGCGAGATAATAGTAAGTGAAACGCTTCCAAATATCCGCAAAAAACAGATTTAGAATGTAACAGTAAAAACCGTCTATCTCTCCCCATTAACATATTTTGTAATTGACATTTTTCTTATAGTTCTAAAAGTGTTCCAAAAAATTAAAAGTTCTTTTTAATTTTTCCTCCTCGAAAATCACTCTTTTTTTAAGTATTCCTTTGAAATAAACGTTTTAGTTTCCTTGTTACATATTTTCAATTACAAAATGTCATTTAAAGAATTAACAGTTTACATAGTTGAATATGCACAAAATGTTTAGGCAATTAAAATATTCAAAAGTACATAAATATATAAATCTTATGTAAATTTATAACTTTGGTTAATAATTTTTATCAACTTTATTAACTTAATAAGATACTGAAAAATGTACAATTTTTTTTTCCCAATTAAAACCAGTTTGCTGTATTACAATAAATTGGACATTTTAGCAGTATTTAACTATTCATATTTTTCAATATTAAAATAAATCTGTGATTGGGGCTGTTTTGTTAGTTTATGAGAAGGACAATCGAAATGGTAATTGGAGAGCATAATTTTCAAACATAATCACATCTGCGTAAATGAACTACTTATTTATATAAACATAGAAACCATCTGAAGCAATATTGTATTATTGTTATATGTCTGGTGTTTATGATGGTCATATTTGTGTTAAATAATATTTATAGATTTGGAGAAACACTTCGTCACTTTGAGAAGCTTTAAATTTTACATTTTGAAAATACTTGCAATTTTAAAACAAACGTTTTCTAAATTTAATGTAAGAATGATTAATACAACTTTGTAAGGAATTAATAATTATTTGAGTAAACGATATGGAACAATATAAAAATTGTATGATCATGATGAACTTGATAAAAATAGTGAACCGAAAGCAATAAAAAAAACCCAATGCCATAAAAAAGGCTTACATAATTTCTTAAGAAATATATTTTCTGAATAGCGTTAATATATGAAATTTTTGTTTCCTGAATGTATGATGCACTAAAATGAACGTTTCCCATAGAAAAAAATTAATTTCGTCATTAATTTTTTTCTATGGCATATGGATTAAAAAAATCATGTTCGATATTGTTACGAAAGAAACTAAATATATTTTAAAATACTAACTTCATAACAATCTGTTTAATAATTTTCTGTTATTTAAAAAACAAACAAAAAATACGCATATTTATATAATTTCAACTTATTTTAAACTTTTTAAAGGATTTTTTTATTGATTTATTTATTGATTTTTGAAAAACTTTTAGAACGTTTTCTGAAATCTAGGGTAATTAAAAGAACTTTAAGAATGGTTTCTGAGACTTTTCGTATGAATTAAAGTATTAAATAAGTTTCTTAATTCAGAAAAGTATTTAATTTGTCATTTATAATCATTTTAATGCATCTAAATGCAGAATAATTACAAATGATGGATCCAATTTTTTAAAAAAATCAAATTACCGAAACTACTGCACATATTACAATAAGTGATACAAGAAAGTAAAGAGAAAATCATGTTTTATTTCTGTTGTTAATGTTCGATGTTTCTCCCTATTGTTACATTGCATGTTCGGTAATCCAGTTCATTTCATACATTTTGTAGCATTCCTCTATCAATGGTTCGGAGTGCTGTACAAATGCTTACTTCAAGTCCTCTTTTATTTGTTTCGTCAATTTCTAATGACATGGCTTCAAATTTAACTTTTTCGTAGAATTTTATGTACCGTTTTTTGGGGCATTCCAAGTTTACAGGCATCAACTTTTGCAGACTTTCGGGGATTTCAAATAAAACTCTGCCTTACCCTTTCCACTGCTTTTTACAAGACGCTTGGCCTCTGCTTTTCTTTTTACACAAACAAAATTATTTTTTTAAAAAATTGATGACATCTTCGCAGAATCCTCTTGTTGTTTGGTGCTTCCTTTCCGTGGTGATTTTTAAGCTCACATTGCACTGAAATAACTGAAAAACCCTATTAAGCAAATATTTTTCTCTGTCATTGTTGCCATGTTTAGATTTAAATCGCAGAGATCTTGAAGGAGTTACAATCTGTTGACCACTAGTAGTGAAAAAGTCTTGGTATATCACTCGTTGCATTAATGCACTAGTTCTGACAGTATGGTTATTTAAAATCAGGTCCATCATTTGTGCTCACCCTGCATATTGTATTGTATTAATACATTTTACTATTTTAAGAATTTCTTTTTCAAAAATATAACAATATCTCTGTTTTTAGCAGTTATTGACTACAACAGTTATATATACAAATACTTCATACAATATACCGTATTTACTTACAACGCCGTTTTCTCACACGTCGTCTATCATGTCGTCCAATGCATTTGTTATACAACATTTTTGATAAATAATGCTTTAAAATAGAAAATAAAAGAATTATTAAAGATTGTTAGACATTTAAAGAGAAAAACTATATCATTTTTTACGCCATCGAAGTATATTTCTTTCATCCGTATCAAACTTTCATTGACCTCTACTCTGTTTCCGTTTGTTTATGCAGAAAAATTGCCTCCCTTTTGATAGAAAAAATTTCCTAAATACGAGAAGACAATGATGCTTAGGATAGACCACAGAGATAAACTGAATAACTGGAGTTGAACTGCGGAACGGAATAAGATGAGATAAGACATCAATGCAAGTTGCCAGAATGGATGGTTACATCTTTCATTTTGAAATAGGTTTAAACTCAATTTGCCCCAACCGACAAATGTTTTTCCTTCTATTCTAAGCTGCATCCGATTTTCAGAAGCATTAGTACTGGTAAAATGGTGAGGCTTAAATTCGAGTAAGTACGATGCTTTTAAGAAACTTGAAAACAATCTGATTGTAAAATAAATATTCTCAGTGGAGTTTAATATTGCTCATTAAAATCTCGTTACATACCGAAGCTTAAAGAAACAGATTTCTTCGATTGTTTCCGTTATTGAATATTTATGACATGAAAACTAATTGAATTGTTTTTCATTTTTAGTCTTAAAATGATATATTTCAGAAAATCTTATTTTTTGTCTACAATGTATTAATTATTTCCACAGAGCTACCTTAGATTCCATACTCAGGAGTTTCTTTCAAAATTCTCAGTGAAGAAAAATGTAAAAGAAAAATTATTAATTAAAAACTTTTACAGTGGTTTGCAATACAGAATGACAACACACAAGACTTAAAAGGTTACCAGTTCATTTTCATGAAATAAATTGTGAAATAGGAAACTTCCATTTTTGTTTATCGTAACATATAAAAAGTTTTGCTTCAGTTAGTGGAAAAGTTATACATTTGCGATACTATCTTCTCTTTTAGAGTACAGAAAAAGCTTGATTCTATTTGAGAATTTGATTAAAAAAATGCGAAACTTACAATTTTTCCTTTTTCGATTCGAGATACAAAATATAAAAAAAGTGAACTTAGAATATTTGAATATAGTTAGATATTCTACTCTGTATTTTTTTTGTGTGTATTTGATGCAAAGCTTAATGGTTAAAGCTCGGTGTGTGTGTTATTTTTTTTCTTACTACTTCATATATTTACGAAGCATCTTTCATTTGGAAACGATATTTTGGATGCTTTTTTTAATAAAGTTTTTGCATTAATTGCCGAAGATATATGGATATATTTAAAAACTGTTTATGTTACCTTTATTATATAGTTTCAGAAGAAACTACTTTTTGGAGGGGGGGAGGAAGATGTTCAGCAGCTGGACAGCAGGCATCTTCATGATTTAGTACGTTAGGGAGAAAGATCGTCAGTCTTTCATCTACTAAAAAGAGAATTCAATCAAGAGGTGACGTAAATGAGTTCTGGTGAAATGTATTAAGAAATGGGTTTAAAAAGGGAAGAATTACTTGGTTGATTTTAGAATCAACTCAGACTCTCGGACTTTTATGAGACTATTCCTTGCAACTGAAATATCAATCACTCGTTTTGTAATAATAAACACTGCATAAGCTTTATTATTTACTTTATTTAATATTTATTTTTCCTTACTTCGTTAATAAAATATCGGGTATTTAAGTTATCTTAACACGCTCAGAGTATTCATTTTTTAAAAATTGAATAGCATATTAAAGCCTTAAAAATACTTTTTTAGAATCAATTCCAATAAATATTATTACTTAACCAGCAATATTTAAAATAAATAATCTAAATTTTTTTAAAATCACAATTATGTAACTATTTGTCTTTTCTTACAAAAAATACTTCAAAGCAATTAGAAGTAAAAGTAATAAACTTATACCAATTAAAGGATTACTAAAATAAAATACAAACATACCTAAGTAATCTACTAACATTTTAATAATTTATAAAAGTGTATTAGTTTCCGTTCACTGGAACAAAAACTACAAGTGTTTTAGTAAAAGCCGATGCCTTTACACTAAGCAAGATGTCATACTTTAGAAAGCGTTTTACTCGAAATGCTTTTTTTAAATGCTCAAACGGGGACCAGCGATTGCTAAGAAAGTTTTTAAAATAATTAACTCAAGTTTTGTGCGTATTCTCTGTATAATAGTAGAAGTGTTTTAACCTTCAGATTTATCAATGACTGTTTTATTACAAAATTTACAGCTTCTTATGTTGATATAATCACTGTTTTTTTTAAGGAACTTCATATAATAACTATGATAAACTGCTTTAGATTTTGTAAAAATGAAAATATCTCTTATGCTAATGATCATTTCCGAAATGAATAACATAGAAATACATCAGAATTGAAAATTAGAAAATTTGTTCATAAGCTTTTGGTACAGAATGGACTGCGTTTATGTTACTTATTGTACATTTTTACCAATTTTTCACATTTTAGTAATAATAATTTCCCTTCCTCTGCTTAATTTGAGCGTATTTTTTAATGTACTAAGAAAATCCACATATCTCCATTTTTTTTAAAAAAAAATGTTGTTGCAAGTATTTGGATACCTTAAATGTTCACTACTGATAGACTTAAGTCCCACTTCTGGTTTTTCTAATTTTATGTAACTTATCGTAACTCAGTCTCTTGCAACTTAAAAATAAATTAATATATGATTTGTAAAGCCAAAAGATTTTCTACTCCAGTGGTTTGAAAACTTTCTTTCGCCTTGCCACCTCCCTCTTTATGCATCAGCCTGACATTGCGGCCCCAAATTTTGAGCAACACTCCCTGACTCCCAACACATGGCTGAGTGAATAAAAGCTTTCTCAATATATATATATATATATATGTAATCGACGTTGGCATAATTTCTTTAATAATATGATCGCTATTGTTGATGGTTTCTTTGGATGATATTGACGAGGCATTCCGGTGATTAATTAAAACTATTTATTCCACATCTTAAGCACATAAAACATTACAGGGACGACACAATATATACGCACACACAAACACAATGCAGCCGTCTACACGTTTACGCAGACAAAATACAGAAGCGAAAGAGGGTTGGTCTCCATGAATCTCGGTATTATAGGCTTCTCAAATCACATGATCTGAGTGGGTGGATAGGTGTAGTTTAAAATACTCTCGTTAGGCGGCGGGTTAACTTATTACTAAAACGTTGGTTCTGAAGGGATGGACCATTGGTAGTTAAAAGTTATTATAAAGGATTATATTACTGGGAATTATTACATATATATATACATATATATATATATGCATGCATATAAATATTAAAATTACTAGTTTCAAATAAATAAATAATTTAGACGCAAATCAATAAATAATACAGACGCAATTCGATTAAAAATCGAGATGAATGCATTCGTTGTCGCACTGGCAAGCAATGAGAAAACTGCGTTCTTACTTTTTGTAGAAGTGTCTCTTGTATATATTTTTCTAAAAATATTACGTTTTATTAATAGCTATATAGTTGCAAATAATAACATGAAGTGGCGCGCTTATCCTGTTGGATAGAACCAGGTACCTTTGGATCCAAAGCCGAGTAACTTATCCACTACACCAAAATGATCACCATGGTGCGGAGGTAGTTACTGGCTTATATAGATGGTACCGCTACATACTCCCCACCAGTGAGTCGGTGGATAGGCGAACGAACGATGTATTTGTTTAATCAAGCGTGTTTGCCGCTGCGTCATGAGTTGTGACGGCTTTGCTGGTTGCGTCATTCGTGCTTGACGATTGCGTCATATGTGAGACGACTTTGTTGATTGCGTCATATGTCTAATGGCTTTGGTTGCATTTGCGTGAATAGATGGCGCCACGACAGTTCAGAACGTTGCGTCTTTCTGAGTTCAGCCAGGGTCACCAATGAAGTGGCGCGCTTATCCGGTTGGATAGAACCAGGTACCTTTGGATCCGAAGCCGAGTAACTTATCCACTACACCAAAATGATCACCATGGTGCGGAGGTAGTTACTGGCTTATATAGATGGTACCGCTACAAACAATAATGAAAAAAACTGAATCAATATGCTTGACTGAAACACATGTTCTAGCAAATATATTTATTGTGGACAATTTATTGATCTAGTCTAGGATGGCAGACCTTTCGATTTTTTCCACGAGATCTTTCACAGTGTATAAAAGAAAGAACTATTTGCATGAGATGAGAGACCTTCGCGGACCCTCTGGAAAAGCTCTGATTACACCCAGGGGTCCGCAGACCACAGTTTAAAAACTGCTGCTTTATTCAACAAAAAGTGAATGAGTACTTTGATCGAAATTTGTCATTTCAACGTGTGTGAATATCTTAAAACCTTTATATAAAGAACATATAAATAAATTTAGAATTCCACTATATCATGTTGACATTACTGTTAGTCAATTTATCAATATCTAAACATTTAAAAAATATCTCTTTTTCTTCTAGCATCTATCAATAAACGATGAATTAAAAGAGGACCTGTCAAGCAAATACTCATGGCACTTCAACAACGTGAAATCTGCAAAGTGGGTGAATCCCCTTCAGCCAGACGCCGTTCCCTGAGTCCCCGTCGAGGATCAGGCCCATCAAGCAATGAAGAAAACCCAGATCAATCCGAATTGAGCCACCGTCAGATGTACCAAAATCCTCCAAGTTGTCTTCACCTTCCTCTTCAGCGCCTGAAGTGCGTTCCCCTTCCAAAAGCGAACGTCGAATATCAACTCGACTTCTTATGCAAAAGGGTGAGAAGACAGTCGACCCGAAACAGAATAAGTCTCCCAAACATGCAGCTTGGAAGAGTTCCAAGTTTTTCAGCAGAAGTATGGCTTCTGGAGAGCTCTTGAAAGGATTCAAGAAGTTGTCGACTGCGACTCCTGTGACGAGTATTGTCGTGTCAGAAGAAGATGGTAATCCCACTGTACCATCCACTGAGATTAAAGAATCTGAAGCGAAAACCTTCAAGAGTCGATTCAGTTCTTTGAGGAGAAAGAGTGGAAGTGATTCCGATACTGTACCAAGTGTGGACAGTGAATCATTAAAGGTAAATGTGGATTGCTACAATATGTTTCATTTGAATGAGGTAATTATAATAGGAGCTTAAAAATAAATGAGTCAATTGTGGTTTATTATCTGATACGAATTTATTACCATATCTTAAGATTTTTTATTTATAACTTAAAATTAAAATTATTTAATGATTAATTTGTAAAATTTAACGTATGAAGCATTTAAATGTTTTTAAACAAAAAAATATTTAAGATATCCTTATAAATTTACATATAACTGAATAAATAAAGATTAAAAAATATATTAAATTATAACTCAAAACATTTTACCTGACCCTAATTTAACTTATGTACTAAGATGATAGAGAAGCAATATATATATTTAAAGCGGTACACAATCCCATTAAAAGTTATGAAGGGAATCAAATCTATCTCTTGAACCATATTTTTCACTCTTTTACAAAAAAATACCATAATTATCTTTTTTAATTACAATTCTTTTACTTTATTTTGCATTAGTTTCAAAATGCTTTTTTTTGTATTGAAAAGACCTACACACAGTTTATGTCTATTTCTATACAAGAAGTAACACACAATTATTGTATCTGTATTTGAATTTTTATAATGCCAAAATCTTTTTTCCTCCTCACAAAAGAAATAATACCGCCAAAAGCAAAAGGGAATTGGTGTCATTTATGTAATATGATGACAAGTGATTTTTTATTGAATTGCTTAGTCATAGAATATATATATATATATGTCAGGTTTGAAAAGATAAGCTTCAAAATTAAGCGAGTAATAAATAAAAATAGAGCGAACTCCTTACCATCGTGTAAGGATTTGTGGGTAAATAAGCCTATTTAAATGGGGAGTGAGGGCTGACGAAGAAGAACGCATAATCGAAAAGGCTTAGCTGGTGACTCCTCGTCGAATTACTGTCTATTGTTCTACTCGGTTGCGCGCCAAAGGGCCGCCATGTTGGATTTTATATGATTGAAGCGGAATAAAGCAGTATTTTTTAGAGATGACGCCCTCCTCATTTAACCAGCAGGCCTGGGGCCTGTCATATATATATATATATATATTATACAGAGAGAGAGAAATGTGTACATATATATACATTTGCTTAGTGTACTGCAAATGAATTAGCTAATTTTGATTACATTTAAAAATTACAAAAAAAAACGGTATTTCTTTCAGTGAAAAAGTGTTTTGAATTCATTTAATTTCTCAACTTAAAAATGATATTGCCCTGTCGTTGTAGCGTATCATTTTCTGTGCACTGAATCCAGTTCTTTTGTTAACATAAAAGCCTTTAAGAAACATTTTGTTTATTTTGAATACTTTTTGAATGCTGTGCTAATGTAACCTTTCTCCTCTTCCCTAATTTTGAGTCTTTCTAAATATAATGCTAAATATTTTGCTACAGATTGCTATAAGAGCCATAATTATTTTTAAAAAATATGTAGAATAAAACATTTTTAAATGCATTTGTGAGCAAAAGCTGCGATTGAAATTTTGATAAAATAAGCTATTTATTTAGCAACATATATTCAGCTTGACTTTTTTTAAAATTTATCAAATAAAGTAAAATCAATGTCTTAACGTTATTTATTATATTATGAAATGGATATTTACTCTTTGTATATATACAGTTAAACTTAGAGAAAACAGTTATATATGTTCATTCAATAATATCCTACTTTAAAATAAATAAGGTTTAAGAAGGTGATATTTTCTTTCAAAGTTATCAAGACCACTACTAAATATCGGAGAATTTGCCTTCGTTTTCTTTTTTTTTACAATATAGAAGATTTGTTAAAAAAGTATCCGACCTTTAGCAGAGAAAAATATCTTAAACACTTTGCGGAGTGGGGATCCTAATCAAACTCAACGTTGTCCCATTTCGCTTTTACCACAGCGCCAAGCTTTCCATCCACTATCTAAAACACTTCTGGGAGACTTCTTTTGGAATGCTGTTCAACTCCGCCTTCTCGTTCCTCCTTAGTTCACCACTCAGATAAACGGGATCCTTTCAATGACAATTTAATTTTCGGGAACAAAAAGAAGTCGCACGAAGCCAAATTCATCGTTGATAGTGTACAATACATCATGTGTGACGCAAGACGGAGTTATTTCAATTCCAACGACGTAAGTTTGGGAAAGAATTTCGAAGCCGCTTTGCGCATGATCACACAAAATTGCATCTGGAGAACTTGTACTTATTTCAACTTTTTTCAGTAATCTCTCGCACGGCCAAGCGATGATGTTTCATTGTCAGGTCTTCCTCCATTTTAACAACAGCTGCGTTTCGAACGGTATGTGGTCTTCCAGAAAGCTGGTCACTCTCTACCGGCGTGAGGTTACTTTTGAATCGAGTGAGACCCTCATTAATTTGTATGACCTCATAGCATCGTTTCCAAATACTTTCTGAACCTACGAATTGTTTCACTTAGAAAATCATCTTTTCGACACAAAAAAAATGATACCATACCACTGCATAAGTCATTCAGTCATCTTTAGAGAAATAATAATCCGACGAAAAGGTTTTACGGCACCTCCCTCAACTACCTGCAGAAAACAGCTAGTACTCTGAAACGAAGGAATAATTTCCAGCCTGCGCATTAAGTGGTCCCCCCCCCACTGCGCACAGTGGTAGCGCTTTAGAATCTCAAATTTAAATGGGAAAATTCAGGGTCGGACACTTTTTGAACAGCCCTTGTAATTCATTTTATTCAGGGTTTGGTTTATTATTCATTGCAGAAACGATATCAGTTAAGTCTTATGTAACATGCATTCGTGTATGTATGTGATGCATCTAATTTTTTACCAAAATTCTCAAATACTTTCATTTAGCAAACGAACATTTGTATGCTTCCTGAAAAATAAGCTAAAGGCCTTATCGCATGTACACGTCTGGAGCAATTTTTGGTCCAATTCGTGCAATTTTTACTCTGTTGCCATAGCAATGGCTTTCGAACAACGTTTTGCCAGTGAGCTTAGAAAGTTGCTCCAAATAAAAATTGCTTGAAATTCCAGCCAATGGTGTGCTTCGGTGACATACGTCATAAATAAGATGGCAGTAATGATGGTGGCTATGCATCAAATGCATCAGAAATGGGTATAATATTTTAATGGTGTACAATATTTTAACTGCGTATAATATTTTAAACAGAATAGTGCTCCATTTCTGTTTACGCCCATCAATAAAAAAGCGCAAGTGAAATAAAGGAAATAATATTGGATGGTCGTTTTCGAAGCAGAAAAATTGGCGAGATATGTTTCAATGTGGCGAAAGAGCGTGGCTGACGTCAGAGCATGTCGCTTTGTGTACGGCAACCCCTCACCCTCAGATTCGGTGAAACGTTGGGCCTAAAAGTTGCACGAAAAATGTACGTGTGATACGGCCTTAAGGATATTTTTTGAGAGTTTATTGAATTTAATGTAAACAAATAGGGAAAACACTTTTAGAGAGAGTATAATTCTCATTAGAGATGACAGATCCAGGTAAATAAGAAAAGAAAAAAACGCTCATATCTTTATTTAAAAAGAAAACGTTTACGGAACAATCTTTTTAAAGCAATATAAATAAACCTTTTTAATTTAATTTATTTCTAAAGGTGAATATAACTAATGCTTTAATCGAAGGAAATTGCATAAAAGAATCATAGCCCAGAGCAGAGTTTTCCTTTCTAAAGTCTTAACACATTATTTATTATTGTTCGTTTTTAAAAATACTTACAATAAAGATGCTCATATAATTATAGCTTATAGGATGCGCAAATTTAATATATTATTTTATTTTATTAAAATGCTTTACTTATTTCTTAAGCCAATTTAATATTATAATGAAAATTTATTTAGTGAAGTTAAGAATTGATTGTGCTGTTTTCATAACTGTTATATTAAGTTGACTGACAACGTTGTGAACCATGATTTTGAAAAAGCTAACGAATGAATATTTTTTAAATATATAATGTTCAATTGAATTAGAGAGAGAATAGAGAAGAGAATAGAGGGAGAGTAGAGAGAGAGAATATACTCATATAAAGTAGTTTTAAAAGAATTTTTATATTACAAAACGTTAAGCGCAATTTTTTATCAAAAACAATGCAGAAAGAAATAACATATTTTTATAACATTATCTTTTTATGAAAAATATTTTTTTAACAATAATTATTCTGCCTATATATATATAGCTGAGACTTATGTACAGAGCTTGTACTGGGATATTTAATATATATAATTTAGAAAGGGTGTTATTCATATTTTAATTTATAACAGCAGGAAAATTTAACAAAAAACATAGGTTAATATTTAAATTAATTGTAACTCAGAAAATGACAGTGACTTTTTCAAAAATCTTAAACCAGACTCTACATAAAAGTACTAACTAAATAAAGACTAAAATGTTATTGTAATAGGAGTATTTTTCATAAAAGGAAAATGTTTCGAAAATATATCAATCTTTCTTTTGTGTTTGCCAAAAAGTTGCACTTAAATAATCTTTCTTTTAATAATATTCTTCAAACAATTTTATATGCATATTCAACTTAAGGTGACACCTAATATAAAAAAATTATTTAAACGCTTTTTCAAATAACTGCTTCGAATGTCGTGAGTCAGTCTCGTTAAGTACCAAAAAGTGTCATTTAATTTTCCCTTCTCTTTAAGCGATCTCCTAGTCTGCTTAGAAGTACTTAAGTAAAATTTTCGGTGAAGTGCGTAAAGTTTTAAATTTAATAATGCAAAAAAAAATATTTTACAACATGAATATTTGCATTAGATGAGCTTTTGACTATGCACAAATGCTGACATTTTACCAGAATAAAAATGATACAATAACTGAAAAATTAAAAAAAAATAGGAAACACTCCTAATAGTTCCGAAATTTACATTTTGAATCGCATACATTTCACATGGTAGATTTCCCCTCATTCTATGCTACAATATTAATGTATTTTTTTGTTATATGAATTTACAAAGCGGGATCTTTTAAGGGAAACACAGCTCTAGTTAGGAAACCAGGACCTCATTAACATTAAAAAATCTATTTCTCAATTTTATTATCAAAAATAGTGCATATATTTCTGAAATTAAAAAAGGATAACACTTTATGTCCGTTGATAACATAACCCTAAAATATGAAAAAGTACTTAATAAAAATGCAAACAAATGACCACGCTTTGTTTGACAAATGTTAAAATAGAGTTCCTCTTGTAATTAATGTATGCAATATAATAATTTGTTTTTATTAGAAAATAACAATACTATTTTTCTCTTCTTAATGTCTAATTTTCGTTTTGAAAAACTAGTTTTACATAAAAAAAGAAACAAAAAAAAACAATAATAATGTCCCATAAACAAAGAGTTTTAATTTTGACATTTCACTCTTTAGAACATGCCTGTTCTTTTCATGTGCTTTTATGAATTACATTGCCATGCTTAAGACTAAAATACAATATTTTATTTGTTTCCTACAGCATGGAAGTCCCGAAGTCCGAGGAATTGTTTGCAAAAAAGAAGATTTATTACACCTCATGTCGAAAGTCCCTGGAGCTAAAGAGAGAAGAGTATCTTCACCAGCTGAACTTATCGTACCAGTAGCCTCGAGTCTTCCAACTTCTCCAATACCTGTCCTCAAATCACCCTCGCTCAAAGTAGCCCCTAACTCGCCCCTCACCCGAGGGTCTTTCCGATCGTCCCGTTCTGCATCCCTAGATCCAACCACCCTGCCAAACATGGAACGCCCCACTTTCAAGCTTCCCAACAAGCCTTCGATCAGGACTACGGTCTACCAACCACCCCAGCAGCCAGCTCGCCAAGGCAGCAAGAAAACTACAGATGATATCTGCATTAAGAAAACGGGAGCCTTCCTAGAAGTTGTCCCAGAGGTCAAGAGAAGGTTATCCGGACCTTTGATTGAAGTCAAGGACAAAATAGTGGAGGAAAACGAAGAGGCAGAAGGAGATGGGTCAGAAACCCTGTTCAGTGGGACGATAGTAATTTCGTTGACCCAAATTTATTGGGAGGTGCCATCGAAGCTTTTCTAAAGGGAATGGGTTCCTCTCCGACCCCTACTCCAACAACCGAAAAGAGGGTGTCTTTTAAAAAGAATCTTATTAAATAGTTCTTATTGTTTGGCTTAGAAGAAAAATGTAATTCAATTATTCTTCGATGACTTGACACTTAAGTGTTGTTTCTCTAAGGAGGAAACTTTATGTTTAGTAATAATATCAAAAATACTACAATCGGCTTGTAAATTCCTATAAAAATATAAACTATACAACTAAACAACTAGATTAAAACAGACAGGAATAAAATAAGTTTGGAATCATTTTAATTTACAGATTACGTATTTATAAACAACGTTTTACAACGTGTTTTTGAACAAGTGAATAACAAAGGATGAATTTCTTGCAATATGTTATCAAATAAGAAGAAAACAAGAAGTGTTAATAAATAAATTGAAGCCATTATCGATCAGCTTCCTTAGGAAAGTCGAATGTAAATGAAAAATCCAAATAAATAAAGAATATCAAATACATACATGCGGATTGCGTTGAATAAAACATTAAGATAATGATTCCATATTAAGTTCTTAAAATATCTAATTTTTACCCAGAGTGAAATGAACAAAAATAAGTTAACCGTGTATTTTTACGAATGTAAACCGACCTGTACATAAGAAATAGTGGTTTTTTTCTTCAAAATTTTATCCATATTTCGAAATTTGTATACAAGTCCAATTAGGGTTGAGGGAATTTAAATTTCGTAATTTTCAAACAGTCGCCATGAAAGCGAAAATGTTGCCAAATGGGTAAAATGGATGGACAATTTTCTAATAAAATTGCAGTAATATAAAATACCAAAGAGGATAGTTTTATTTCTGATAACTATATCTGAAGCAAAGAACATCCCCCAATCCGTTAGTTATCTTGAATATGGGTGCTTATATATTATTTTTGCACCAATGTCTTTGAAATGTTTTGAAAATTAATAGGAAGATAATTCGTATACTGCTGATTTAAAACTTCAAGTGATCTCATCTTCTGAGAATTCTACTGTTATTTCTGTAGAAGAAACGAATTCTGGACTAGAGGAGAAACACTGGAGTGAAAAAAGGCAGCAGTATGATTATCTGATCCATTCAAAAATCCCAATAAGTGATTGTTAAACTTAGGAATTATAAGGGAAAAAGTTAGAAGATTAAAATCACTTACACATAATTGACGGGAAACGTAAGAAAAAGAAGAGGGAAGAAATATTTTTCTCTAAGCCATGTTATTAACACCCTTTTACAAGCTTCACTTGTATATATCGGAATCTTTGAACTCACCTTTTACCCTCTTTAAAAAAAGCCAGAATAATTCGAAAAGTTGCTCACTTGTCCAGGACCGATGACAATACAATAATTTAATAACTTTCTTCCATTGTCCTGATTAGGATCATCAGGATTAAAGAGTTCAAATTCTCAGATCCCATCCCACATCTGGCGATAATTTCAGACCCCATTTCTGATTTGGCGACTAAAAGATTTTGTTAGAACTTAGTTCGATTAACTATAAAGGGGTGTTATTTAGTTTTTTCAACTATAATTTATATTTTTCCAGATTAAGGATCCGTAATCCGACTCTCGTACTTTACTTTCAACTATGTTCCAAAAATTCTTCGCTTATACAAGGAAATATACGGTAGTTTTTGTGGAAAAAATTTTCAGATATTTTTTTTTTAAACTTAGCCCTTAAAAAGGTTTGGTTTTCTCTTTGGAAAATTACGTCTTACTTATGTTATTATATTCATTTTAATGTAATAAATTGATGACTAGAATTACGGTGCTACTTACTTCTGGATAAAATATTGAAGTACTTTAGCAAAAAACCATTCTGCTTAATGATGTAAACAGTATCTTAATTATTATTGGCTGAACAAAAATAGTTTTTTTGACAATAATGATGAAAACTAAGATTAATGGTTGATATTTTGAGAAAAAAAATTATGATGCTATTCAATATTTTTGGAGAAATATAAGTATTAATGCCGTTATTTCGAGATTCTTAAATTTTTTTACAGCTTTAATTGAACCCTCTTTTTTTTTTTGGATCTTAAAAGTGTCATGTCATCGATGACCAAATATATTGATGTTTCTCTCACATAATTAATTTACTTTTTTCAGGAAACATTTCAGATACAATAAAAAAATACAATTTCTTCAAATGTAGTGAATATGACGCCTCGGGTTTTTTTCTTTATTAATTTATGAGAAAGGTAGCTAAAGAAAAAAAGCTAACAATGGTCAACTTTTCACGGTTTTCTTAAGCAAAGATGTGGTTTGTTCAGTGGAAGCAAAGTATTTAAAAACAATCTATGTTTCTCAATATAAATATTTCTCTATTATAAATAACTGTACAGAGAAATACTAATAGTTCGATGTCAAAACAAAAAGTGAGAAATATGTATATAGTAGAATTTTACTGTTTATGTAAAAAGAGTTTGATGTTAAATTCATTAGAATATTGTTACGTAACACATAAAGTATGATGCAAAAGGCATATTTTAATAAAAAAAACTATTCGTAAACAAAAATAATAAACGAAAACTGTTCTTATAGTTTTTACTCAGATGTTGTTAAATATGTCAAAATGTATTTTAGAAGATTTATCGAAAATACAAGAAGTGAAATAACATTCAGATGCATTTGAAAGACATTTTTGTTCTTATGTATACATGACATATTATTAGTGTCTAAGATGAAATACGAATTTAAAAATATCAATTAAATAGAGGAATAAAAATTATTTGAATTAAAATTTTAAAGTTATGATAAAAATTTTATGAAATAAGTTAAATATTATATGTATACAATATAATGATTAGTTAATATTAAAAATAGAGTTATAAAATTAATTTCTAATAAGCTTATGTTCGTTGCTTTGATATTGAGTTATGATATTTTTAAAATTAACTTTAAAATAGTTAGTTGTATTTTTAATGATTAAAAAAAGTACCGATGATAAGTTTATATACGAAAAACGGATTACTTTTAAATCAAATGAAAATATTTTCGATATCTTGGAATAAAGTATTTATTTCATATGAAAAAAAAAACATTAAAAATACCGTTATTAATTGATAATGAAAAAGAACTTTAATTTCTTATAATCATAGTATTGGAATTTGAATCATTTATATAAAAGTACACAGAGTAAAAAAGAATATAACTTGTAATTTGCGGAGGTAAAATTTTGTAATGGTAAATACTCACATAAGAAATACAGATTTTTAAATTTAACTATAAGAAATATGCCTATTTAAAAAAAATTATTGATGTTCACAGACAAAACAATTCCTTTTACATTTTTATTTTAATTACGAATTTTTACCGTTGCCATTCTTATAAATATATTACTGCTACTAATACAGATGTCAAAAAAATTCAAATTAGTTAAAACTAATTCTATATCTGTATACTTTTTCTTCATAACTTTAAAATGTAATACTTTCATTTTCTTGTACTTAAGTGTTTTACCGTGCGTAAAAATTTGTAAATATTTAACTTTAAATATCTTCGATGTTGTGTTTTTGTTTTCCCGCTTATTCAATGCAAGTGTTGCAATTCTTTTTCGTAATCTTTATGTTTAATGCATACTATATATTAAGCTCAAGCACGAAGTGATACAGTAAATACAATCCAAATGTATGAATATTTATTCTGCTTCCATTTATAATGATGTGTCTTTTTGAATTGTTATTGATGTGCTTACATTATAAGTGTTTTACAAATCTTGTATTGCTTAATCTCGAGGCTTTGTAAAAACTTCTATCGTAATTATGCAGTAAATAATAAATGCATATTGATATTTTAAATTACGTTTTCTATCATTAAAAATGACCCTATTTAATGTTATAAATAGTAATTATACATTTACCGTTCTGTTTTGCTGAGGTTATTGAATTTATATTCAAATATTTTGTTCTTGAACATTTTCATTAATTATTAAAACGTTTAGATGAATCTTCTACACTATAGATATTTGGTTGGTGCATATGGAATATAGGAGTTTCTTTCAAGTTTATGGTTTCTCTCCTTGTTTTGGGTATGCTTTTGTTTTTGTTTTGCCCATAGTCAACAAAGATTTCTCGAAAAGTTTCCA
The DNA here is from genome assembly GCA_019973975.1 of Trichonephila clavata. NCBI lineage: Eukaryota > Metazoa > Arthropoda > Arachnida > Araneae > Nephilidae > Trichonephila > Trichonephila clavata. Next base: position 29,299 of record BMAO01034720.1, read on the forward strand.
TTTTGCTAATTGATTTGAATTTTGTAAGGTTATACATTCAACTAATGTTCAAGTAATTTTTATGTGAATATGAATATGGTAATAACGCTGCAAAAGCTGCATGCAAAATAAACTAGACAATCGGGATAATTATTGTTAACGATCAAAATGTGTAGTGTTGTTTTGAAAACATTCAGGATGCTGAATTTTCACCACAAAATCAAAAACATCTGTAAAAATAATGTTAGCCCTGATGGAAACGAATTCATCTATATTCATTATACTGACAATAAGTAGATAAATTACATGAAAACGCAATCACTTGTGTTAATCGACATTTCTCAATATTTCTCCACGACAACACTCTGTCTAATGCATCGCACTAAAAAATTGCGGAATTAAAGGAATTAGAACATGAAATTAAGTAGTATCTTGCTTATTTACCACATCTTTCCCTAGATTATATTTTTCTTTTTTAATCAATAAGAACAGTTTTTAAGGGGAAAAGGTATGGAAATAAATACAGTCTGAAAAATTCCGTATTTTAGTTTGTTGATTCTAAAAATCTGAAATTTTAATGACAGGCTTCTATGCTCTAAAATCTTCTTGGGAAAGGTGTATTGAAGCAAATGCAGCACATTTTGTTTAATTAAAGAACTTTTCATTTGAAAAAGAATTGGATCTTTATATATTGATTTAAAAATCCAACATTTTATACTTACCAACCTAGCAAAATAATGATAATTTAAATTGATATATTCGCTTATTTTTTCCACCAAGGGGGGGGGGGAGGAGACCGAGCTCACTCAAGAAAAACTAGAACTACAGAACTGGTCTCTCGGGAAGCCTCGAATTTTTTCGATTCCAAGAATCAAACAGCTGTTTATTTTCAAATCCAAAGATATTTTACAAAGAATTGCCTCGTACAGGCGGAGAGTTATAAGGAGTATTTAACAAGTGGATTTAAAAGAAAATTTTCAATTACCAGCCGCTTTTGATGTTTGGATAAATTATTTATATTTGCAACAATCAAACTGTCAACTTGCTGATAGAAAATTAGGAAATATCTAACAAGGAGATTTTATTTTTGATTAAAGAAATGTCTTTTGTGTGTATATATATTAAAGTAAAATGAAATATTTTGTTTCATATCTCTATGTATTTGAAGACGTGGTGCATGTACAATATATTATATATTAATAGTAGCCAATTTTTAAAAAAGCCTCGAGATTAAACAGTGGTTAAAAAAACCACACAATGTATGTCAATATCAGGCTTTAATGCCTAAATGTAATGTTGATAATGTGATACTGTTAATCAACACTTTTTATCACATGAACCTCAATCTAACCAACGACATTTCGAACTCTTAGACATATTTTCGATGTAGTGAATTTATAAATGCCTTTATTCAGAATATTTTTATGTACCAAGCTTGTGCACTCCGTGTCATTGCAAAATTATGATAAACTGTATATATACTGTACTAAGTGTTGATCGTTTTCTGTGTGTATAATTTATGTATCATAAATAAAGATACAATAAAAGTTTTGCCTTGTTATCTTTCTTTTTTAGATTTTAATTACTTTTTTATAATTATATTCTTGTTTATTTTTTTAAACATAGTATCAGAGGATTAAAATAAAAGCTCATTATTTTACATTCCCAGAATATTCTCGGAATCATGTATTTTATTATTTTTTTTGTTGTACACTCTAATTCAGGGATACCCAACTTACTTTTCTGCCGAACCGCATGCATATGTTAGCTATTTCACGCGGGCCGCATACATATGATGGCTAATTTCCACGGACCGCATGCATATGCTGGATATTTCACATGGGCCACAACATGAGGATTAATGGAGGGACAAATACTTAAGACCAAAATAACATAAAACTTTAAAATGCAGAAAATTGATCAAAATATTAATATTCCTATTTTGCTTTTCAAAATTTTTTTCCAATTTTTTTTTGTCAATTAATTTTTCTAAATTGGAGACATTTAATAATCGATTCTTCACAATTTCTGCATCAGTAAACGATTTCAAAGGATTACCAATATTGTAACAAATTTCATAGACGGCCGTTGGTACCGATGTGACATTACAACTGACAAAACACTTTGTTGCTGTTGTAAAGATTATTCAAGAAAACCCATTTATCACCTCTTAAAGGAGATCTTCCAGGAAAAGTGTCATTCAATGATTCCCGTTCATTGGTATTTTTTACTACAACACTTTCGTGGCAAATCAAACAATTATTGACCAATGCTTGTTTTTCATTACAAAATAGTCAATTTCCCAATCGTCTTGAAACAACCTGTTTTCTTCTAATATTTTTCGCTTGCAAGATATGAAAGATAGTTAAAAATTGGTTCCACTCATAAAATGGTCGCTACTCCATTGTTGTCCATTATCACTAATCGGAATAAAAATATCAATTCGCACTCACACAACATCGACATCAAGAAGCAAAATTGATATATTTGATTCTTTAAAACAGAATTTCTCACAAAATTTTCATAAATAAATAAATTTCTTAGAACAATGGGCCATGACCTGGCCACTTAAAAAGGCCCGGTGGGTCACAGGTTGAGTATATATCGCTACTCGGATCTAATAAACGTAAACATAATAATAATAATTGGAGGGGAGGGGTGACCTCGTACTTTTGAACCAAGGTTAAATGACGAAGACGACCCTTGAACTGGCATAACCCTCCTCTCCAGACTTTCACACCCGGTCAAAGGAGAGAGGAAGGGGAGGGGGAGTATTTTGAGCTTCGACAGGTTAAGCAGCATCAATGCCAGCATACAAATGTTCTTTAGTTGCATTAAGACAACGCTTGCTACGAATTCGCGAACATGATCATCGGCTATCACTACTATATAGAATAATAAAAAGGACATAATATAGTTATATCTAATTTTTTTCCCGTTTATGGATCAATACTTACATCCAGATTCATACTTACAAATAATAAAAAATAAAGAGCGATATCAGAAAGTTTGATATTACCTTTTTTTGAAAATAGCTAAACAAATCAAGCCCTTGAATCACTTTTGGTGATGTCTTCTGTTTCAGGTGAGACTCTGTGTATCGGATACCATAAAAATATGACCTTGATAACAAAGTAACAATACATTTTCCTTTATGATGCTCATGTGTGTAAGTAGAAAGTTTTTTCTGCTATACAAAGTGGCAGGAGGCAAAGAATAATACTGCTATTGGTGATCCTCCAAGTTTTTCTACGTAAGAGATCTAGAGATATATAGACAGAAATTATAAAATTATCTCTAATTACTTGAGTGTTTCATTTCTTTTTATTTTACATTTTGTTCCTATTTTATGTAAAATGATAGAGAATATCTTATTTCTTAATCTTTTAGAGATGGTTAGTTTTGATAAGCAAATTCTCTCCAGAACAAAAATGTCCTTCATACTGCTTTCCTCCTCTTTTGTTCATGACTGATACCACATTGTATCATCTAAGAATGACATAACAGACCATTTACCTGTTGAGTGATGGTAAATATTTGCGGTTGTAGAAAGTAAGGAGCAAAAAGTACGATTTCAAGAGGCCTCGTCTGAAAACAAGATGGTTGCGGTGCAAGTGATGGCATTTACGGTTTTCGATGGACCACATGGTGCTCAGAAAGCACTTGAGAGGGAAAGGAACTTTTTGATTGATTTTAGGGTCAAGCCCATCTTTTATGACGCTACTTCTTACATTTGAAACATCAATAATCTATCCTGTAAAGCAGAGGTTCCCAAACTTTTTGTCTCATAGACCCCTTGCCATGTTTTTCGGTTTGGTGTAGACCCTGCTTAACTAATAATGAATTTTTGCAAATTTTTCAACTTAAATGTCTTCTTGAAAGCTGGTACTACTACTCCAACTTTAAACAATTGAATTTCTAAAAGTAAGGAAGTATAGTGTTTAAAATTTAAAAAGCGCATGTTTATTATGTAAATTAAAAGATAATCAATAAATAAAACTGTTAAATAAACTAACAATAAACAAATTATTTTAATCTGAGGGATGAACTCTAGTACACACTACAATATCAAATTTTCAATATTCATTATCAATCTTCTCTGGTTTAACCTTAAATCTCCTCTTTAGTAAGTGTCCAGTTTTTTTTTTTCTTTCTTCAATTATTTGCATTTTTTGTTTTTGTTTTGAGATTGGCAACCGCGCTGAAACTCCTTCACATTAACAATGAAAAACTTCCTCACGATATTCCATAAGTCGGGACAAATAACAGGTTTGACTTTTAAAGTAAAAATGGCTGGTATCCTTTTCTAAAATTTAAGATCTTCGTTAGCGCTTATTAAGATCAGTTTCTATTGTAATGTGACAATTTTTTTCAATATGTCCATATGAATTCATTGCTTACTGTGGTATCGCCATAGTCAAAGCATTCTCACACAAACCTGGTTTCAATATCTGAATAAAAGTGCATTTAAATGTTGAACGTAAGTTAAAACGTTCTGACAGATTGTCTGTGACAAATTTAGAAAAATAATTCAGGACTTCCAGTATTATATTTCTTTAGCTTAACTCGGGAAAGAAAAGCTGAAATGGTTCTTGTTTTAATAAAATTTATGCTATCACCTTGCAAATGCCAATTAACCTCTTTAAATTTAGTAAATAAATCTGTTAAGTAGGTAAAATTTGGTTTCCACTCGATTATAAATTTTCTTTTGAAATTCAAGTAACGATCTAGTTTAATGAGAGCCACTATCATAGACCCTCACTTACACTTCATGGACCCCCAAAATAATTTTTGGCTAACGTAGACCACTTGGAGGTCGTCATAGACCCCTGGGGGTCTGTATAGACCACTTTGGGAATCACTGCAGTAAAGGTTTTGAAAAAAAAAAGGAAATATACTCCAAATAATGACAGGGCTTCGGTTTTATAATACCTTACAAAAGGACAGGATTTTTTTTTCAATGTAATCAGGTTTGTCTGTGGGCCATTGTAAAGTTTTATGGAAACTTATATAGAGATGGGGTATTACGATATTCTTTAATGTTTCAAAAATATTTATTTTGCAAGAGTTAATAAGGTATGACATTTGTCACTTGTCTCTCCCATTTTCAACTGATGATTATTGACAAAGCACATGCGGGCCATAACAGTACTCATTCCTAAGAACAGCATTTGAATAGCAGATATCATCGACATATCTGTATTTACTAGTTTCATAATTATATCGTGCTCACTGCATGCACTTATATTCTTATCAAAACATATAGAGCTAATAATTGAGCTTGATAATTATTTAGCTTTTTTAATACCCATTCCATCTTAATTTGAGATTGTTCTAAAAATCTTCAGCTTCTACCTGATATTTTACGATCTAAATAAGATACGGATTATAGTCACATTATTATTTTTTCTTTGTATTCTTTTCTTCGACTTAGTAATGTTATTTAATACAATATGATGTGTATATATATATATATATATATATATATATATATATATATTGCAAATTGATTTTAAGGTATCCGAATACGTTCGGAACCGTTATTTTTCAAATGCATACGAAAGAATATTTTTTTTTTTTAATATTTAGGATCAAATAGATTAGAATACACGTATGCAATAAGTTATTAGCAAAACTGCGTTTTGTGTTTGTGTATGCACAAGATTTGAAATTGATACACATTGATACATATAGCTCATCAATTGAAAAGGAAATAAGTAATAGACCCGACTAGTTATCTTCAAGTTTAAATGGAAAAAAAGTTCTAAAATGATTTTTTTAATCATTTTGGAATTTTTACTTGGTTCTGCTCACCTTAATTTTTCCGAAAGACAATAAATTTTGATTCACTTACATAATTACGAGAATTTTTTATCTTAACTCGTTATGGTCCAAATTGTGAAATGAAAGATATATCTCATAAAGTTTTTTATGGCATTATAGAAGCTGTAAAATATTTTATAATAATAAAATTTTAAAATAAAAAAACGCAATTGATGGGATTTAATGAATTTTTACTTTTGAGTACCATTCAGTCGTTAAAAATAGAAATATTTCACAACAATTACCAAAAAGAAATTGTACAACATATCACCTCACTGTTGTATAGCTATATGTAACACGACACAAATAGCTGTTCGTGAACGAAGTCAAGAAAACATGTTTCCTTTTCATTCAAGCATAAAAATATGTTCGACATTTCAAATTTTGAGAATGATTAACACAATATAACAGAGCTTTTCACACTCACTTTACAATGCCCTTTATTTTCCACTGCAGAGGTGGAAACATAAGGGGTATCCGACTACTTGCAACAACTTTTTTTTTAAAAAAAAGTGAGATATGGGGATTTTTTTCTGTGGTTTTTTTAGATTTATTTAGCACATTTCAAGAAAAATATGCCAAAACTAAGAAGAGGAAAAAAAATTATTAACGGCTAAAAATTAACAAAAACAAATTACATAAACGGGGCCCATTCTGCACAAGAAGTTTACGAACAAATTTTCAATTTTAATGTTTTGGTTTGGTATTCATTTTAAAAATTACCTTCAGGATTAGACATTTTAATAAAAGCTTTGCTTAGACATTTTAATAAAAATATGCTAAAATTAAGAAGAGAAAGAGAAGTTATTATTATTAAATTGGGAAAAAATTGGTAAAAATTTACACAAAATAACATAAACGGGCCCACTATGTATTAAAAGTTTATGAACAAATTTTCAATCCAGTTGTGTTGCTATGTTATTCATTTTTAATCGACCTTCAGGGGTTAGATATATTTAAATTTTTTTCCAAAACTAGAGCAATTTATCTTAGTTATTATATGAAATTGCTTAAAAAAACAGCGATTATATTCACGTAAAGGACTGTAAATTTTGTAATAAAACAGTAATTGATAAATCTGAAGGTTAAAACACTTCTACTATAATACAGAACATACACAAAAAATTTCAGTTAATTATTTTCAAAACATTTTGAGCAATCTCTGTCCCCGTTTGAGCATTTTGAAAAAAAGAAACATTTCGAGTAAAACACATTTTAAAGTATGACATCTTGCTTAAAGTAGTGGCATTTTCTTTTACAAAAACACTTGTATTTTTGTTTTAGTGAGTTGAAAATAATAAACTTGGTATTTTTATAAAGCTAATAAGATGGCGTATCAAATAAAATCATAAGAAATTGTCAATTTTTGACAAAATTCACAATTTTAGGGTAGTCGGATACCTTGAGTGAGACATCGCTCTCTCCATTACCCAACCACGTGTTCTAAGCATATCTGAAATGAGATACGCAATATTGATATGACTGAAAACAAAAATACTTATTTTGTAAATAAGAATAACCACAAAACAGGCTCACTGTCTTTTTTACACTCTGTACAAAAAGAAAATTATTTATGGCTAAAATATGTCAAGATCAAAAGAATTTGAATTTATTTAGTACATGGTGAAGGGTAGTATGTCGCCTCACTTGAGGGGAGAAACCATAGGGAGGAAGAATTTATTTCCTGGCATTTACTTCCTTCCTTCCTTCCTTTCCTATTCACCCTTTCAGTTATCTCTTTGAAACATATGCCCGTTCAGCAGGATGATGCCTGTGACTTTTCTGCTACAAGAGAATTGGTACCAAAAACATATTAATTTTTCAAAAAAATTGATAAGAAAAACTATTACTTTTCAATTCTTAACCTTAAAAGTAAAGACAATAAACTCATAAACTCGACATTTCTTAAAAATGCTTTAGCAGTTGCTGATTTGTACCGACACTATGTAAAACTACGACTTCTTGAAAAACAGTATAAAACTTCATTCAAAAATGGTATTAACCAGCGGAATTTCGCGATTAGGGTATCTCATATCTAAGGGTGTTTACATTCTGTTTTTACCGTAAAATTTACATACAAAGGTGAAAACGGAAAAAGTAGGAAATACAATATGTTTATTACACTTTTCACACGTAAATTTAGTTTTCAATGAGAACATTCAGTCATAGTTTATACGCTCCTTCAGTCTTCATCACGAGTGAGTGCGATAATTCCACTGCCTTTTAATTCTTTTTAAAATTCGTAGATGCCTTGTTTATTGGTTGCTACATTCTTCACATTCTTCTGTAAATTGAAAAATCCATGACACTTCAGAAATCAGCGTCTGGATCGATGTTTGGTATGTGGTTTCTGAGTAAATAAAATAGTTTGCGCGTTTATTGTGGCAACGTTCAACAACAAAAAAAGTATTGCACGTAGATTATCCATTCCTTTTTTAAACATTCTACATGATGTAATCATTTTATCAAGGACAATAATTGCTCCCTCCATTTAATTATCTGGATAGATTTCAGTAGAGAAATCATACTTGCAATTATACTCTTAAACATTCGAATCTTCCTCATCATCCCCGCAGAGACTCTCTTCATCCAAAAATATACTTGCACTATATTTATTAAATACTGAATCTATTAAATTACTTAAATATCACATTTCTTCCTCATAACTATAACAGTACGCTATTGCATGAGAAAGATATTATAGCGTGCTCATGCATTTAGACAACAGCGACTCATGCACAAGGTATGGCATACCCGAAAAGGCGGAAATCAAAAATATATATTTAGAATTCGCCTACAAGCTTAGGCCTTTCAAAGGATATGACCTTAAATTCGGTTACATGAGAAACAATTCAATTTACAAAAAAAGTTTTAGATGTGGAGTCTTGAAAAAAGTTCGGTGGTGGGTATGATATACCCTGCGCGAGAAGTGCCCTTTTAATTTAAAGTAAAATTAAGAAATGATTTTTTATTGACAAAAATTTTTTTGCTAGAGGGCAATGCAAATGAGCAAAGGATACCCGGGCTTTTTATAAGAGAACATATTAAAATTCAAAGTAGTTAATGAAGCAATGCATGTCATGGTTATCTATAATCTCAACTAAGTTATAGTTTTCATATTACACTCGCCTCCAAAATTTAAGGAACAACATGTTTTTCGAAGCTCACCGGAAAAGAAAATTACAGCGGCAATAAAATTTATAGTTTATATAAATGATAAAACAAACTTTTTACAAATTTATGCAAAAACAATAGCTACCAAATTTTGTAATAGGAAAGAACAGATATATACGAGTGAGAGAAAACTATGCACATATCAGGCTTCTGTAATTACGCGTGTAACTTTTGTTGATTTACAACTTTTGTTAGCAGATTTGTTGACAAAAAGCGGTGGGGTCTCGCAATAACTGAGAGAAGCCGTTTGCCCGATTCGTTATGGTGGAGGGCGGTCGAATGGATGGAAAAGGGATTGTCACAGGCTGATGCTGCTAGTCGCCTTAATGTGTCTCGTAGTGTAGTTGACCGTCTCTGGAATCAATATCAAACCGAAGCATCTATGTCCAGAAAACATGTTCCACGCCGACCACGACTACAACACCTAAAAGAGACCATTTTATCGCTCTTTCAGCTCGAAGGAGAAGAAGGATTTCTGTGCCTCAACTCGTTACAGAGCACTCTGTAGCATCAGGGAGAAGAATATCCGCCGTCTTCACAATTCAGGGCTCTATGCAAGGTGACCAGTTGTGTGTACCTCTCAACAGACGACAGAGAAGGGCCCGCTTATCTTGGGCAAGAGAACACGTTTCCTGGACCAAACAACTATGGGCTTCTGTACTCTTTACCAGATTCACACTGGAGAGCGATCCAGGACGTCTGCTCCTAGAGGGAACGGAACACCAGATATCATCAATCCAACACTGTTGAAAGACATAGTTACCGAGGTGGTGGAATAATAGTTTGGGTAGGGATCTCACTCTGTGGTCACACTGACCTGCATGTATCCAGGGGGGAACTCTCACTAGTGTGAGATATCGGGATGAGATCCTTGATCCATATGTCCGCTCGTATGCCGGTGCAATTGGCAATGACTTCCTTCTGATGGATGATAATTCACGACCTCACCGAGCTGTAATTGTTGAGGAATATATTGAGGGTCTTGGTTTGGAGCGAATAGAATGGCCAGCTTGATCTCCAGACTTAAATCCGATAGATCATCTTTGGAACTATCTTGGTAGACAGGTCGCTGCTTTAAGTCCTTCGAGGTCTTTAGGAGAACTGGAACAAAGCTTACTCCTTGTCTGGTCTTCGCTTCCCATTTCGGTAATCGACAACTTAAATGGCAGCATGGAAATTCGATACCGCCAATGCATTCAAGCTAGGGGTGGGCATATCCCTTATTAAAACCCATTTTTGTTATGTTTCTATGACATTTTACCACATAAAATGTGATTATTATTTTTTCCAAGAAGGACTTTTCCAACGAGATTGCCTTTTTTTGTTGTAAATCATTTTCGAATTTTTGTTATTTAAACCTCTATGTTGCAGTCAACACATAACAGTTTTATGCGCATGTCATCCAATTTTGGTGTTTCTACATTCATTCATTTGCAAATAAGGCGCAAAAAAAAAACAATTGTTCCTTAACTTTTGGAGGCTAGTGTATTTTCGGTATTTAAACTATACATTAACAAATATACGTGTTGTTGTGTTTCTAATGCCACCTGTCTGACGGTGCAGACGGTGGCAGTAAATACCTAAACGTTTCAACTCATTTTTAAAAATTTTCTCTTTTACAAAAATATAGGTTACAATACAACAATACATGTCCCGCAGTTTCAGCAACCTGACCACAAGAACAAATATCACTACCAATTAAATTTAACCTAGACAAAAAGTTCTTAAAATTTCCATGTTCTGTTTGAATCTGGAATATTTTAAAATCAGTAGCAAATTTCTTACATTTTCGCCACACTCTGTCTTTGGTCTGCGGTCTTAGAATTTGAAATAGTTGTACATGAGTAGTAAAGTAAACGGGTAATTGCTGGGAAAATCCTTTTCAAGGACTGTTGTTCGATATTTTAACAAAAAAAATAGTTTCTTGAAGGACGAGTTTGGTCAAATGAGTTCCTTAACTTTTTTCTGAATACTATACGGTCTTTCAAAACACATTAATGTCAATAGCCGAACGATGCTCTCTTACTTTCAGAGACGAAGATGAATTGTATTTTTTTTTCTTATCCTATTATTATCTAAACCACAAAAAACATCGCCATCCAGTAAGTGAACAGCACGTAATTTTGTTGTCATTGTCCGATAACAAATGGCATTGTCAATTGACAAAAATGGGGAAGGAAGACAGAATAGCCGAACATACGTCTTAAAGAGCAGTTATTTCTTAAAAAAAACCTTTTCTAGAAGGTTGCACTCATGTATTACTGGCGCGAATTGCGAATAATATTGACAAAGGTATTAAATTGGTTTTGACGAAAGACATTTTTTTAACAAAATATCCTTTTTAGAATATTAAGATTAATGTACTCAAATTACATTTGTAGCTTAAAATGTACTTATATAATCGGAAAATTTAAATAGTTTAACACTACAAGCTTATTTTTAGAATAAAATATTTAGAAATGAAGAAAAAAGTGTTAACAACGTTATGGATAATGTTTCATAGACTTCTGTAGACTATAACGAATCAAACCGATAAATGGTAAACTAGAAACTTGACTTGAATGAACTATCAAAATCTATAAATTACTTTACAAAAGTGTTAAAACTGTGAATTAATTTAAGAATTGTTTTAAATACAAAATATTATTGAACGAATGATAACTTACTCAAAAAATTATAATTTTTACTGGTTTAAGAAATTAAATTTTTTTCCTAATTTTCAATGCTTTGTACACATTGTTAATGAAACATTTTAATTAATCCATTATGAAAGCCTCGAATTATTAGTATTAAGAGGAAAAGTGAAAAACTAAAATGACTTTTGCAATTTCTTTTTCCGTGCTTTGGCCGCCAACGCTATTATCCAGGACTGATTGAGAAGTATTCGGCAACACTTCAATACAGCGAGTCATTCGTCTTTCATCGTAATCATTCGAGTGTAGCAGACCGTTTAGCATGGTGTTATAGCTCCAGTGTCGATCTGCACCAAAGAGGAAAAGAGAGTAGTGATTCACTTTGGTTTGAAGAAGTGTGAAAATTGCGGTAATCATTCGTCACGTACAAGCGCAGTATGTTGACAATGTTTTGGTGCAAAGCATAATATTCGAATAGACAGAGCGCCAAACAGGGTAGAAATTCTTTATATAACGACGAACGATCAGGTAGTCCAACTACTGAGAACAATGTGCAAGTCGTTGTGGGTGTAGTGGTGCAAGGGCTTAGTGATGGAAGGGATGGATATTATCCAGCGAAGGTTCCTCAAACAAAAAGGGAATCACTGCCTCCTTTTCTCTTTGGTGCATATCGACAATGGAGTGGCCATGTTGAATAGTCTGCAAGACTCCAACGAATAAGAAGGAAGACGAGTGACACATAGCATAGAAGTGTTGTGACAACCTCTCATCCAGTCCCATCACCCTCATCGACTTACCCATTGTCCTCAGTGGTTGACGTCGTTGGACTGTAAGATCTTTAGTCGCCACATTCCCAGTTTGAAACACTTTATCCATTCGTAGATCTCTGCTTCGCTATAAACATCTGTCACCATATTGCGCTTGTATGTGAGGAATAATTTTTGCAATTTTCACACCTTCTTTAAGCAAAAAGGGAGTCACTTTCCTCCTTTTGCAGATCGACAATGGAGCTGCCATGTTGAATGGTCTGCAACACTCCAACGACTACGAGGGAAGACGAGGGATACATAGCACAGAAGTGTTGTCGACAATCTCTCATCCACATACCTCCCACTCATCGACTTACCCATTGCCCTCAGTGGTTGACGTCGTTGGACAAAGATCTTTTGTCGTCGCATAAAGTCCGTACTTGTTTTGAAACCCTTTATCCGTTCGTAAATCTCTATTACACGACAAACATCTGTCTCCATATTGCGTTTGCATGTGAGGATTAATTTCAGCAATTTTCACACCTTCTTCAAACAAAAAGTGAATCACTGCCCTCCTTTCCTGTTTGGTGCAGATCTTAATGGGTTGCTGCCATTGAATGGCCCGCCGCAACCTTGCTCCTACGAGTATTGGAAGGAGACAAGTGACACATAGCGCTTATATAGAAGTGTTGTCGATAACCTCATCCACTCCCATCAGCCCTCAACGACACTTATTGTCCTCAGTGGTTGGCGTCGATGGACTGCCCGATCTTTTGTCGTCGCATAAAGAAGTTCTTATCTGTTTGAAACACTTTATCCATTCGTAGTTCTGTGTCACATCTGTCACCAGGCTGCTTGTATGTATGATCATTTCAGCATTTTTAACACCTCCTTCAAACAAAAAGTGAATCACTTTCCTCCTTGTGCAGATCGGCAATGAAGCTACCATGTTGAACGGTCTGAAATACTCCAACAGCAACTTCTGGGGAAGACGAGTGATACGTTATATAAAAGTGTTATCGACTACCCATCATACAGCGCTAGATACCAGTGCTGTTGCCAAACCCAAGAAAGAAAAGTTGCATAAGTACCCTTTACTTTTGACATTTCTTCGTATATGACAAAATTTAATTTTAAAATATAAAATAAGTATCATTTTGTATAGAGAAACAAACATTATTTGGAAATACTTTTAAAATGAATCATACTATATAGATATAAGGAAATCATAGAAATAATAAAAAATACTAAAATAATCAAAATATTTTCATGCTTACATATCTTGTTCAAGAATAAATATCTGGTTACATATATATGTGTGCATTTATATTAAATTATACTTTATGGAAAATACAACAGATTTATACTCTCTGAGAATGTAAGGACATACGGCTGTATATAACATTGTTTTACGTTTTGATAAGCGTATATATAATATACATTTCTGGTGTTTTATGAGTTCTGTATTAAAAATAGTAAAATGTATTCATATATTCCTTATATGAAATGCTAGGAGAGCATTTAGAAGTCTGAAATGCGTTACTCGTAAATTGGCTTCTGTGATAATGTACACGGTGGTGCTCTTCTTCTGTGATGCTTAATAATATTTTAGGTATCGTTCGTAACACGCTAAAGGAAATTTAGAAAATATGAGCATTGTGTTTCAGAGAACGATAGAATTAGGAAGGAGTCGTTTAGTTTTTCTTCTATTTGTAGGTGTATTTTCGCTAATGAAAGTGTATTTTACACGTTAAAACAATTAATCAGAATGGATTTATTTTTAAAGAAAAACTATTAATATTTCCGCATAGATCTAGAAAGTACCTGGATTACTTTGTAAATTTGCAATAGATGAAATTTTTGATGATACAAGAATTTATAAAAAAATAGATTAAATTTCTTTTTCTGTGATTTTAAAGAAACTAAAAAATCCTTATTAGTTTCAGAGAAAGCTCATAATAAAAACTTTAAAACATGCTTTATTTCTAATTCAGGAGAATGGGTTAGTTTAAAATCAATCAATCCAGGAAAAAATATTCAAATATCCTTAACATATTTAAAATGGTTAAACAGTCATAACAGAAACGAATTCGAATTAAAATGCTTTTTTTAGACAAATGCGATCGAGATCAAATTGTATATCAAAAACTTCCCCGTTTTAAAAATTAATAATAGTTAACTATTTACAATTAAAATAAAATAGAATCATTATAAATCTTATTATTTTATGTACAAGAATTTTGTTGTTAAATTTTAATATGTTTAATTTTATATAATATTGTCATGCAATTCTTCATGTAAATAAGCCGTGAAATTGAAAAAGTTTATATCTTAGCAACTATTTCTAAGATATAAACAGGGAGTAGGAAATATGCATAGATATAACATTAAAATGAGTTATAGCGTAATACTAAAGTTATACACTCTTCCTATTACACATTAATTGCATTGGAAGTATTTTATTATTCCCTTACCTCCTTAATACTTTTTACCTAGGTGCTTGAATAAAACTACTTATCACTGGATTCTTGCAACATAATACAAAAGTCATAAATGCTATCAAACAAACTAATTCCTCTAAACAATAAATACAGGAACTTGTTTTAAACGTATAGGCAATGATTTGAGTAAGTGTGTGTATAAATATTAATGAGAATGTGAGTATTACCTTTTTGTGCTATCATTTTATAATAAACTCCCATTGGAAGTAAAAACCTTATTTAATGAAGTAAAATTTGTTATAATATTTATTTCCTTTTTTAAAACAAATCAAATAGACTTATTCTAAACATTTTATGATATTTTACATGGAAGTTTAGTGGAAATTTAGGAAGTTTAAAATTGTAATCAATGTAATGAAATGTCTCCTCTCTCATAGACTTTATGAACATATACTTTCATGGACTTTAATACTAACTATCCAGGAATGCACTCACTACCATTTCCTAAATTTCAAATCATCCTCAAATTATCTGCGGATTCAGATCATGAGAGCGGCATCATGGCAGCACGAAGGCAATTTCATAAAACTTCCGGCAAAGCGGACTGGATAAAATCCACTTTAAAATCACTTGCTGGCAGTTGGATGGGATTCAGCTGGCAACCACTGGACAAAACTACTCACTAGTCAGTTCAGATTACTAGGACC
>BMAO01034722.1:0-22688 GCA_019973975.1 Trichonephila clavata
ACTGACGTGAATGAATTTTCTTCAGAAAAAGTAAATGTTTAGTCGAAATCTCTCCTCTGATATGAGAAGTATAAATTCTTTCAGGTAGTACAATTGAAGTTATAAATATTGATGCCAAAATTTGCATTTCTGCCGCGTCCTGTTTGCTTCCTTTGATAAAAGTGTACAAGTTCGAAAAACGGACTAACAGTGAGCCACAAAACTGAGTATACAGCTTGACGTATAAGGTATGTTTTTACCTAACAACCAAATTTTGCAAAAAGGAAATCGTGTTTTTTACTGTTAATACTATTATCTCTCCTCTTCCAATGTGTAAAGAAAAAAATTGCGAAATCGAATTTATTTTTTTTAAAGAATAAATATGAGACTTGGTTAAAAAACTACACCACAAAATTGAGTATACATCTTTATTAATTTCCATAGGAAAATTAATATTTTGTTGAATACCCTTTTGCCTGGATCACAGCTCGTATTCTTTTAGGCATGGATTCCACAAGCTTTTTTGTTGTTTCAACAGAAATTTTTGCCCACTCTTCTCGTAAGACCTTCTTTAGATCCTCTTTACTTGTCACATCATGTTCATGGACGGATTTTTCCAACTGAGCCCATGAATTTTCTATAACACTTAGATCTGGAGATTGTGGTGAGTATGTAGTTGCTACTTGCAATGATACAGCAAATATAACTTGACTATCTTCGCCATATGCTTTAGATAATTGTCTTGCTGGAAGATGAAGTTTGACCTAAGTCCTACTTTGTTGGCGCTTTTATGTAAATTATTCTTTAAGATGTCAAGATATACCATTCTGTCCATAATACCATCAATAAAGACAAGCTCTCCTTCACCTGCTGCTGCCGCCATACAGCCCCAAACGAGGACGGATCCACCTCCATACTTTAACGTCTTTATGGTGTTAGCACAGGATCTAGTTCTTTCCCAGCTTCTCTCCTTACTTTATATCGTCTGTCGCTTCTGTACAGATTAAATTTGCTCTCATCGGAAAACAAAACAGTATTCCAGAATGATTCTGGTTTTAAAATATCATTTTTTGCGAAAGAAAGATTTTTTTTTCTATTGGTGTAACTAATGAGTGGTTTTCGTCTTGGAGTACGGCCATGAAATCCTGCATTATGAAGAACACGTCTAACAGTTTCAACTGAAATGTTTGTTCCAATTTCTGAGAACATCGACGGTGTAACTTTTGGGGTGCTTAACTTCAGATTTTTCTTTACTGAACATATAATCTTCCTCTTTGCAGTAGTGCTTAAAATTTCCTTACTCCCTCTTCCTGGAATATTGGCTACAGATCCGGTTTTTCAATACTTTTGAATTATTTTTTTGAACACAACTGTGACTTTTTCCAATTAATGAAGCAATTTCTCGAATAGATTTGCCATCTTTTGACCATTTAATAACTAAACAACATTCATTTTCAGAAGTTTCCTTCCTAGAACTCATTTCGTGATTTTAAGATTGCAAAAAAAGTTAATTATAACAGTGAAAAACTGTTAAAAAGTTTACATTTGTCATGGACGATTGCAATAATAGTTTAAAGAATTTATTTTTAAAAAAAAGTGGTAAAAAACTGACAAATTCATTAAGTGTATACTCAATTTTGTGACATAGTTTTTCGGAAATTTTCATATTTATTTCTTTTTTGGAAAAAAGAAAAGACAAAACTACGTTATTTGCTCACAAAGCTGGAGAGATAGGGTTGGAGTATGGACACTGAAAAATTCGATTATTTCACAGTAAAATTTTACTTATTCTGCATAAAATATTTCAAACTTTTGAAGTGTATACTCAATTATGGGGCCCACTGTATTTAAAAAATTGGCAATTTTTTTTTGGCACCAAGAAAAGCACATAGGGTTGCAACCCCCCCCCCCCCATTTCAACTTTACAAAAGTGAAGTTCCTGTCTTTGATCTAATCTTCACTCCCTTCACCCTTGTTGTAAGAAAATGAATGGTGGAACTCTTTTTAATCCTTGTGAGGAAAAGCATAAAAATAAAACATGTAATATTTTTAGAAATAGCTAAGGCATAGGTCCCAACCTTTTTTGAACTGGTGCCCCCTTCTCCAATAAATATTTTGATACCACCCCCTTTTCTAGTGAATATTTCTCTCTGGATACTGCCCCCTCCCAATCTAGAGAAATAAGAGTGCATAAAATACATGGTGAAAACAAGAGTTAAGTTTTAAAAAATATCCTATTAATAATATAATATATTTTTTAATTAAAATTTTTTTTTAAATCCTCAATTTTTTTACTTGCGAATCTCAAATAACTCTTGCCACAAATGTGTACTATTTGTTTTAGTCATGAATAGGATATTGTTGGAATTGAAATGCTACTAAATTTCTTCTTTTAAAAGAGTGGAATAAAAGTTTTAGATTATCTGTAATAAAGACAGATGGGTTTTGATTGTACGAAGTAATTCATAATAAACTATTGCTTTCAAAATAAATATAAAATAAAAGTTTCAGCCTTGAAAGAAACATGTTATTGCAAGAAACAAATTTCTGGATATTATATTTAATTATGTCTCTTGGATAATATACGTAATGAAATGCAGTTGACGAAAAAATTTTCCTACTGCTCTCAAAGACAACATGTGCACTACAGAAATTTTAATGCACTATATCACTCAATTTAATGTAGGTCTGAATGTAATGTAATCTTTAAGTTTCTCATTCACTTCCAGAATTACCGAATTATGTGAATTTTCGTACATGTGATATAGAAATGATTTAAATATATACAAGCAACATAAAGTAAACAGTATTAAAATTTACTTTGGTAAGTACATAATCAGCGTGTTTTTATATTCTTTTTTGGTTAATCTGCCCAAGCTCCTCTGTGCTATCTCAATGCCCTCTAATTTTCTCTGGATATTTTACTACCCCCTGAAAGCCTCAAACGCCCATAAGGGGGCGTTATCGCCCATGTTGAGAACCTATGGGCCAAGAGAATAGGAGAGAGAATTCCTTCATAAATATTAATGTAGTAAAAAGACAAATTTTTATTGAACTAAATGTAAATAACATGATGATTATTTTAGCAATATTGCATTAACTTAAGAATAAAAATCTATTTTTGTAAGTGATTCATAATAGTAATGAACAAAATTGTTTTATTTATCATCATTATCTTACTAAGTCTATAAGAGAAACATTAAAATTATGCATATTAAAGCAAATTAAAATTAAAGTTATAAACTAAGAAGCTAATAAAAAATTAACTTACTTACATAAGCATGGAAGAGAAACTTAAAACTAAACATATTAAAGCAAAGGAAAATTAAAGTAATAACATTAAATATGTGGAGTATATCTTACTTGCTTATGTTGAATGAATTAAATACATATAAGTAGAATTAACTTGCCTTGCAGCATTTGATGTATAAAAAATTGTCATACAATGACCAAAATAATCACTTCTTGGCAAAATAGATTGTGATCTAAAATCTTGATTAAATTCCCTTTTAAAGAATTTGACCTAAATCCCTTTCAGCCCAATCAATGATCCTAACAATTTCTAAAAACTTATTCAAACAATCCACTCTTTATTTATTTATTTTGCAAGATTTCCTAAACATATATTCAGCCAAATGAAATTTGAAATTATTTTTCAATTGAAGGTAGGGAGTGAATCTGTAACACGCTTCCAAGTGCCTTCTATGTTATTTGTGTGCAATTCGTTACTGGATGTACAAAATGAAGGCTACGATTTAACATCAAATGATGAAACCTTTCTTGTCCTAAATTTTCAAATGCCTTCCATTTGTTGGAAAAATCATAGTTCCAGGCTCTATCCATTCCATTATAGTGTTAACTAGCGTCTCTTGAGATCTATTGTGTACTGCTACTAAAAATAGCATACCTGATCCTCGTTCTATACTTCCAAATACCCACTGAATTTGATTAGTCTACTTCCACATAATATAGAGTGACTTTGATGACAAATTGCCCCCAATCTGCAATTGTACTATAAGAGAAATCCCACGATCAATTGATAAGTGAGACGAAAAATCTCTTTTAATTTTAGTTTGCTGCAACTGAACCACAAGCCATGATGTATGGTTTTAGTTAAGCCACATTCCTTGTTATTTCTGGAATTTCTGCAAATCCATAAGTAACCGTCTAAAATAGAATTTTTCTTCCCAAACTTCATCGGAACATTGCAATTGGAGCACAAAAATTCAGATTTAATCAGACAAGTTTCTCTTGCAAAATCTAAAAGTAGTTTCATCTTACATATTTCATAAACAAAATCAAGATTAAGTACTCCCTTTTTCCCAAATACAGCCCTTTTGTAAGAAAAAGAAACAAACTTTAACAGAACTTTCTTATACTTTTGATAAAAAGTCCCATGGTTAGAGGGAACAGCTTACAATATTTAGAGGTATATAAAATAAAAAGGTTTTTAAAATTTAAATCAACAACTTAGTAAATTAATTGTAACAATATAAAAATTGATTGTCAGCCTAATCAATAACGGATAATTTATCAATAAGTAAAAATCAATGTTAATAAATACAGAAATAATATGGATAAAGGCACACTAATAATAAAAGAATATATAACCTAATAATGTGTGTGTGTGAGAGAATTAGTCATTTTAATCAATAACTAAATAATTTATCAGTACTTAAAAGAAGTATTAATAAATAATATGAAACAAGAAATAATAATAAAATAATTGTGAAATACAACCTAATTATAAAAGAATATTCAACCTAATCAATAATTAAAAATAAACTGTAATAAATATAATCAATAAATAATATTATTAATAAATAAAAATGTTAAGAAATAATAGAATATAACGCCTTGAATTCTTGTCCGGAAATATCGTAAGTTTGAACAGTCGAAAATCCAAAATGAAAAGAAGAATGTTAGAGAGAATCTCATAACCCCCCCTCCCCTTCCCTCTCCATGAAACAAAATTACTCCTCTGATTGGAAAATCCGCCATAAAATGAAAGCCAGAGGGACCCCGCTGGAAAACGATTAATCAGGGTAACCAGAATCTGGCGCAAAATTGCCTGAAAAAGACGCCAAAAACAACCACCAAAAAAGTCTATATATCGATGTTCTTGGTTACTCTAAATTTTGCTGGCTTTCAGATTTCATTTACAAGTGTAAAAGATGTACTCTATTGAAATAATTCATTTCTATTCACATGAATGAACCAACTAATACAACAAACCTTCTTGTTGTAAGAATGAGAATAATTGGCAAATGATTTTCTGCAGGAGTGAAACTTTCCTGTGTGTTTAATATGCCTTTTCTACCAAGGTCTGCTCCTAGACAATATTAAATAGAACTGATGCATGTGTTTCAGAAGATATAAGTGTTCTTACATTGATTCTGCTAAAATAGAGCATAACTCAAAATGAAACTTTCTTTGTACTTCTCGACTTTTTTGTGCTCTGCATACTTGACCTTAGTCCACTTATATGATGGATGTACTGGAATTTTTCCTGTGTTAGATATTTTATATCCTTTATTATAAAGATGATTTATAGTTTAGATTTTTTAGATGATTTCCTGAAATTCTGGTTATCTTACCTCCACTAAAAGTAAAGGCTATCTTGAAACAGATTACTGAATTAATTAAAAATGCTCCTTTCCTTAAATAAAACTTTCTAAAATCCGTAAAATATAGTCTTTGAATCTTAGATTCTTCTTTTCCTTTTTGGTTTTAACTTTGTAAGAAGTTATTGAAAATTTACTGATATATCTGGACAAGATTCCTTTTTTTTTGTATCATTTTTTATATTTAATTTTTATAATTGCTTTTTATTTACTATCATAATTATTAATAAGGATTCAAATTAATTTTTTGCTGTGAAGTATTTTTCTTTTTATTAATGTGTGGGTATTTTTATACATCATATACTATAGGGTAAATTTTTTTGTTATTAAAGTATTATACTGACTCAATTTTTCCAAGAAAATTTTCTGTTTGCACATGCTTGGATACAGTTTTTATTGTTGGCTACAAATCACGTCATTTAGCAACATCTTTTAATTTGATGAATTAGTCTATAGTGTAATAAATAGGTTCAGTTAATTTTTTCCCCTCCATATGTACAATTAAATACATTAATTGTACTACTGCTTCTATTTAGTTTATATTTTAGGAATTTATATTTAAATTTTTATTTTTTATAATTAATGTTTGTAAGTTTTAGGTACAAATATTTTTTTATAAATATTGTTCATATTACAAATCTTAACACAATGCTAGGACCTCAATCCTATCTCTATTTCAATGTTTTGGTGAAGATAAGAGGAAAATTCCTGCCTTTGATTTTTTGTCTCACTTTTGGAAAATGGAGAGGATTCCATTTCCTAGCATTTTGAACTGGAGAAATTTCTGAAACCTTTCTTCATGACTTATTCTTCACCAAGAAGCTTGGTGACCTTTGAGACAAACCTTTATTGCAAACGAACCCATAAATTTTACAAATTCTGTCGTTTACCTTTTTTTTTGGTTACTCATTCCTGTAATGTCACTATAGTCAAATCTGCGCCATTTGAATCATTTGAATTGAAAAGATTTAAATTTTTAAGTGTTGTAAAATGCAATTTTAAAAACTTAAACACACACACTTGTTAATTTTTAGTATTTATTAACTTAGTGGCAAAACAATCCATGAGGGCCAAGGTGTACTGTGCTCAATTCGGGATACGCTTCTTTGGGCCCTAAGGCGCATGAGCAGATGTTCTGGTCTTATGATCAGTCTGACACGAAACCTTCAGTGTTAAGTTCCCAAGCATGTTTCCTACTCATTTATCGACCTACTGAAGGGATGAAAGGCTAAGTCAACGTTGTCCAGCTTGGGGTTTGAATCTCGGGCCTAGCCCGATGCACTAACCACTCAACCACTGGGCTTCAATCAATTAAATTAAAATACTTTTTAAGTAATTAATTTTAAACTAATTTCTTGTTGCATGAAAAAGTTAAGCAAAAAATAATAATAATAGTTTTGATAAGAAGAATGAATCTGATGCATTTTTAACAAACTTCCAACACTTCGCATTAATTATGTTGGGATTAACCCGATATTTTTTTTGGTTAATATGTCTTTCTTTTTTTTTTTTTTTGAGATTGACAACCATGCTGCAATTCTTTTTTATGAGAAAAAGCAATTCAAAGCTTTATCAGACTTTTCCATAATTTTGTTTAAATAACAAGTATGGCTTTTTAAAGCCGAAATTGCTCATAAAATTGCTTTTTAAATCCAAAATTCTTAGCTGCATTTTGAGATCATTAGAGTGTGCCATTTATTTTTCAATGTGATTGTTGCCATTGCTTGAGTTCAGTTAATAGCTAGAGATGGAGAAAATATAGATTTTTGTATCACAGAAAATATTTACAGTTAATTTGCACTTAAATTTAAGTAGTAATATGGGTCTAAATGTAAATCACACCTTTGAAGGTGCTGCATATTTGAACAGAGTCTAAATTGTGTTTTTTGACAAAGACTTTGCAACCATCCTTTTCTTTTCATGTTTACAGGCAGAATGCCCTGGTGTGGGGTTGTACAGCTTCAGTCGAGGTAGGAAACACAGGAAAATCTGTATGCTGAGTCACAGTTAAGTGAGGAGTGTAAGAGACAGTGGCCATATGAATTAAGTGCATACTGTAATATTACTGATGTCAAAACATTCTCAAATTGAATTTTAAAACCTGAATCAAGGTAATTTAAATAGTGAATGTAGTTTGAAATGTCATGTTTCTGGCAGATTGTCTGTGACAAATTGCAAAACTGGGAAAATTCATGGCTTCCAATATTATACTCCTAAAGCTTAATTCTGGCAAGAAATGGTGAAATGACAGTCCTTGGCTCAATCAAATTTAGGCTGTTGCCTTGTTACTACAAGTTAATCTCATTGATGTTAGTAAGTAAATCTGTTCGATAGGTAAAATCTGGTTTCCATTTCATTAAATTTTTTCTAAAAAATTGGATCTTTAACATCACACAATTCTCAAGCGCTCGTCAAAAGAGTGAAAAAATTTATTTTTACAAATATAACATTTATAAAAGCTGCGCACTTTAGTGTGATGGAGTTAATGAGATGGAAGTTCTCATCATTTTTCTTCACATAATTGTGCAACTAACCACATCTTCAATGCATTGCCTTGGATTCAATTTACTGCTTTGATGACTAATTGAAGACATTCATTCAACCTACCATTCAGATTTTTAACAACTGAATGATGTCATTGTATGATGCTATTGCTAATACATTCATTGCTAATGTGGTTAACATTGGTAACACATTGCTAGTTTAGCAAATGTTGCAGTCTTTAGTCAAAGTATGGATAATATGGTTTGGCAAAAGGGAAAGAAGTTTTGTGTGATTATTTTAAGAAAGACTGGAGTTTTTACATGTTCAATTGAAGTTTCAAAATTTTTTCCAAAAATAATAAAAAAATGTTATATAGAATCCGATATTTTCAATCACTGGGTCTTGAAAAACAAAGCGTGCACTCTTTTTCCTTAGGTAAACTCTATTAATCACAAGAATGAGATACTGAGAAATTTGAATGTTTCTCCCTGAAAAACAGATTCATTTTAAAAGAAATTTGCAAAAAGAGCAAAATATCATTATTTTAAACAAAATAAGAGTATATATAATATATATCTTGGTGAAATAAACTATATATCCTATTCTGGATTTCTTGGGGGGGGGGGGGTCCAATTTTTGTATGGAACATAGGGAAACATTTATAAAAAAAAACAGATGTCGACAATTTTACCCCCTGCCACCTTTTATAGTCTCTGAAGTTGACATTACAATCATTCATTTTAACATTTTTAATTTATATTTTTAACTAATTCTAATTTTGGAATTTAAATGGTCCAAACAGATTCTTCTGATTACTTCCCATCTTATGGTACCTTTGGTGCAATTCTGCATTTAGTGATGCATGTAAAAATAGCATTACATAGATACATTCATACATTTGTTTACTCTCAAATTTTAAGAGTATATAGATAAATATGTATTTATATTATAATAAAATATTATGTAAATAAATAGATAACGTCTCTAAGTGAAATATTACATTCATTGAAATTAAATAATTATAGACCTTGTTTTTCCTCCCACCTATGTGGACCCATTGAAGGTCGATGTAGACCATTTTGGGAATGACTGATATAGAGCAGCGGATTTTCATTTGTTAGTTTAAATATAATATCTCTCTAGAGCAGATAGTGGTCACAAGGAGAGAAAAATTTATTATTTATCGGTACTTACCTGTGCGGAAATAATGTTCTACAATGGGGATATTTGGAGAAAAATTATTTCAAAATTTAATATTGCCACAAAAAAGGATTGTAATTTTTTTCTTCCAGTTTTCTATGTACTTAATTCTTGAGTGCTATAACACAATACATAACCTATTAGAATCCAAGAAAGTATTTATATTTTGTCATGGGTTTCCTTCAGTTTATGAGAAATATATACATTGCTCATGTTAAATTGATTTTTATGATAAAGAATTACATGAGCATATTTTTAGTAATTAATATTTAATATATATTTTAGATTTGTATTGATATTCTTAGCTTATAGTTTCAAGCTGTGATAACCAGCTAAATATTTTTACTTCATAAATTATAATCAAGAATAAAATTCTTTTTGTACATGTTTTACAGTATATTAATTACATTTTTTTTTCAGAAGGATGTAAAAATAAATTCATATTCTCAAATGAACAAGAGTGCAAGACCCATTTTCTCCATTGTCAACTTTAAAATGACATTTTGTTGTTACAGCTGTGAAAAAACTTGCACATTTGAAATTAGGAAAAGGACTTTTACTCAAGGGAACTTGAGGCATCATTTATATATTCCTGAGGATAACAAGCCTTATGTTTATGAAATCTGAAACAAGGGTTTTTATTGAAATGGTGTTTTTAAAAAACATGTAGGTATTCATACAAAGGAAAAACCTTATGTTTGTGAAATGTGCAACAGCAGTTTTTCTGAAATTTCTGATTTTAAAGCACATTTATTTATTCATACCAAGGAAAAGCCTTATGTTTGTGAAACCTGCAGCAAGGGTTTTTCTCGAAATGTTGATTTACAAAGACATTATTTTATTCATACAAAGGAAAAACCTTATGTTTGTGAAACATGCAGCAAGGGTTTTTCTCGAAATGTTGATTTACAAAGACATTTTATTATTCATGCAAAGGAAAAGCCTTATGTTTGTGAAATGTGCAGCAAGGGATTTTTTCAACAAGGTGCTTTAAATAGACATATGCGTATTCATACAAAGGAAAAGCCTTATGTTTGTGAAATGTGCAACAAGGGCTTTTCTCAAACTTGTAATTTAAAAAAACATTTACTTATTCATACAAAGGAAAAGCCTTATGTTTGTGACATGTGCAACAAGGGCTTTTCTCAACCTAGCAATTTAAAGGCACATTTACTTACTCATACAAAGGAAAAGCCTTATGTTTGTGAAATCTGCGGCAAGAATTATTTTAAAAATAGTGATTTAAAAAGACATTTACATATTCATACAATGGTAAAGCCTTATGTTTGTGAAATATGCAACAAGGGCTTTTCTCAACCTTGTAAGTTAAAAACACATTTACATCATCATGCCATGAAAAAACATGTTTGTGAAATGTGCAACAAGGGCTTTCCTCAAGCTTTTAATTTAAAAGTACATTTACGTATTCATACTAAGGAAAGGCCTTATGTTTGTGTAATGTGCAACAAGGGCTTTTCTCACCTCAGTCATTTAAAAACACATTTACTTATTCATTCAAACGAAAAGCCTTATGTTTGTGAAAAGTGCGGCAAGGGTTTTACTCAAAAAAGTGGTTTAAAAAGACATTCAGATATTCATACAAAGGAAAAGCTTTCTGTGTAAAATATGAAACAAGTACTTTTCTCATCCTGTTAATTTAATAACACTTTTGGTTACTCGCTCAGCTTGTGAGATAATCAGGTACTGGAAGTGAATCTAATTTCACAACCAATGCCCTTTCAAATAGATATTAAAAGCAACAGCAATTTTTTGTGTTAAGGAATTCAGGATTATTTTATTTAATACTTATGGTGGAATCAAGATAATAGAAATAGCTATTAGAACACAGTTTTATTTTCTTAAATATTTTTCTCTTGTCAATTTTTAAGTAGATGGAAGTTGATAATTTTGAAATAAAATTCATTTAACTAACAGAATTATGGAAAGAAAAATTTGCAGAAGAATCTGGAAGATACACTGATAACAACAGCAATTTTAAATTGGTGGAGCAATTTATTTGTTTGAAGAAAGTAGCATGTGCTCTGCTTTCTGCATTTGATTCTACATATCTATGTGAACAAATTTTTCTCGTATGAAATATATTTTGAATCCACAAATAAAAATTTTAACAGCTGAACAATAGGAATCATGTATCAAATTGAAAGTCATAGATTGTTCCCTGATATTGCTACATTAAATAGAGCTTTTCACACACAGGGCAAAGTTTGCATTAAATTTTTAATTTTACTGTACTGTAAACACATATAAATTATTTTGTTTATCTCTTACTTTTATAGATATTTTTTAAAATGCATAATTTATGTACAATTTTAATGTTTTATTGATATTAAAAATTAATTATTTTATTCTTACTCCCTATTTTAATGAATATACTTAAAAGATGCATATTTATGTGTACAGTTTTATGACTGTCTTCGGTCAGTGTTAAAGAATTGGAGACGAATTTGAGATATTTTTTCAGATACAAAGTAGCTGAAACATTAATATTGTATTCTGACGTTGGTATTCTATAGATAATCATTTATTTTATCATACTATTCAAATTAATCTTTTATCCATTTTTTTTGGTATAAAATGTGTTTGGCATCTTTTCTCCTATAGTCTAATGCTAACGGAGTTATCACTTCACATGTTAAAACAAAAAAGTAATTATTTACGGAACATTTTGAGAAATTTTAAAAACACTATATATTTGGAGGTGTAAATAAAAAATAATTGCTGAAATCGAAGATACAATTTTGAAAATGACGAACTCCTAAACAGGGTGACATCATTATATACATAGTAATAGAAGGAATTGGATGGCCCATATAATTCGAATGCCAGATGATAATGCTCTTCAAAAGATACTTGCTTTTAAAGTCACTTGGATTCGAAAGCTTGGAAGACCAAAGCTGAGATGGACAGTTTCAGTGGAATCAGGCTTTGGATTACAAGATATCTTGTCAATACAAGGAAGCTGGGAGCACTAAGGTGTGCTATATGTAATTAGAACTCATTTACAAATTAATAAACTGTGTTTAAAATAAATGATTTGATGACGAGTGTTTCTCCATTAAATAAAACATGTATTTAGCTATTTACATGGATGCATAGAAGCATATACCTGTAAGTGGGCTGAGTTGCTCTATCCACCTTTTTTAATTTGATCTAAAATAACTTCTGCGTGATTTTCATCCCATTTTAGTTCCCAAATTTCCTATGAAATAAAGTTAAGTTTTAAAGTCGCAGGTGCCGTAAAACAAATTGAATGAGAAATATAATTAGCTATGGATAACGATCTTTTAGTTATTGCCTTACCTTCATTTTTCTGACAGCTAATATTACATGATAAGTAAACCTCTTTGAGGTTCCAAAATAATCCTAAAGCCAGTCTCAAAGTTATCAGGTTGTCTTTCCAACTCTGAAATTTTTTAATGGTTTAATAATATATTTGACTGCCAGCCACTTAAATGCGCTGAAAGTAATAATATTTTAGATTCTACTATAAATTTTTGCAACTGTTTTTCGGTTTCAAAACTAGTCACACAGTTGTCAACATAAAACGATTTCATCGGAATTTTAGCTACACGATAAATGTTTTCAGGAGCCATATCTCAATGATGATTTAATGTAGCTTCTAATAAACAGAGTACTGAATGTCACTCCAAAAACTACTCGATGGTGACGATAGGTTTTAATGTGATCCCTATTTTCTTTATCATACCACATAACCTCAAAAAATCTCTACCTAGCTCCCTTACTCCTGTTTGTAAAAAAGCTTTTTTTTATATCCGATATAACCCCAGTCGTACATTTGCTAAAGCGATTAAGCCTTTCTCCAGATAGTCATTTAGAGAAGGTGAACGATTTGTTCGCGCAGACGAGTCGAAAACAGATCTTATTTTACTCGTACTCCTTTCTTTAATAACGGGGATAACGAAATTTTCTTTTATCATTAACATCTTCAATTATATTTTCTGATAACCAAAGGTCTAAAACATCTTGTTATTCTTCAAATTAACCCAAATCATTTAGTTTTCTTTTAGTTACTTTGAAATCTATTTTCTGCTAATTCCTCATTAGATAATAAAAGTTTATTATCCAGAACCCAAAGCAAAACTATCTCATATCGACCACTAAAATCTACATTTATTGTTTTTTTTTTAATGATTTATAGTCTCTCTTTGTATTTCTAACGTTGTCTTAGTTTCTAAGGGATCTGTAATACCAAGAGAATCGAGCTTCCACCTCTCGGAAATACATATATCATTTACAATTATTGAAGTAACATTCATAAAATTATTTTTATCAAGCTTATTCTCATTTCCCATAAGCGTCCAACCTAATTTAGTTTTTATTGCTACAGGACCAGATTTTAAATAGAACATTGTTTCAGTCAGTAGCTTTCCAGCTACATCGGCTCCTATTGATATTTCTATCCCCTCCCCAAATATAACCGATATCTGACAAATTAATTCTTTTATCCAAGGACCATGACTAATACTCGGTACATCATTACATATAATTTCTTGGTCATACACATTTTGATTATAAGTATAACAATTATCCATATCAGTTAAAAAAAATTGTAAAAAGTTAAGAATATTTTTTATTTAAAATAATATATTTTATAGCATTTATTTTATTTATCATATTTGGATGACTTGAGGATTATCATACTGGAACATATTAATAACATAGAAGTATTAATCATCCACACAATCCTGACACATTTTCTTCTAAATTCTGTAAGAATATTGATATTTTACAAATCATACTTTTTTTTCAATATTTTTCTTGAAATTAAACATTTTTCCGAAATCACAAATATTGTAATCACTTTGAATTGAGTTTCAAGTGCAGATGGCGATTAAGTTCTGTATAATAGATTCTCATAAAACTTTAAACATTAGAATAACTCTTGAGAAATGTTTCCTTTCTTAACCAAAGTACAAAAATAGATAAAATACAATTAGTTTTTATATTTTTGATTACAAATTATACACATTAGGTTTGTCGTAATTAAATAGTCAATTAGTGCTAAGTGGATTAAGTTAGCACAATTAATTTTTGTAATTATTTACAACATTTGAGTCAGCAAAACCATTCTCATAAAGAATAACAAATGAAATATTTATTTAAATAATTAATCACAAAGTCAAATAAAGATACTAACTTAAATACAATAAAGTTCTCAATTAAAAGTACAGATTAAAAATGAATACTAAAGTGTTGTATACACTGGTGTTCAAAAGTTAAGCATAAATCATAAAATGCGAAAAACATGGAGTAAATATTCGTGAAATTATTCCAAATTTCTCGCGGATATTAATTGGGTGCAGAAGAAACATTGGGTTTATGCAAAACTTTTCAGTCGACTAAGTCCTCGGCGAAACACCGGTGCATGTGGGAACGCGGAGAAACCGATTCACGCATCATTAGGCAGTTCAGACGTTTCGTGCTACTGCTGTGCGAAGGAACGTTGTTAACCATCAAACAAGGTGAATGATGGCACAAAGACGCCAATTGGACATGTTTACGAAAGGAAGAATCGTTGGAATCCTCACGATCACAAACCGAAGTGACTCGAATTCTGAATGTGGACTAGTTTGAGATCTCAAGACTGTGGTAGAGGTTTCAAAGAACGGGAGATGTTACCCGACAACCAGTATCAGGTCGACCAAGAGTCACAACCCCTCGCCAAGACCGATATCTGGTGATAAGTGCGCGACATCAGAGGGGCAGTATACTGCCAGAACACTGGGTTCGGTACTCATAGGAATACGAATTTCGAGACAAACTGTTTACAGGAAACTCAATCATGCTGGCATGCATGCCAGAAGAACAGCAGTTTGCATTCCCCTCACGTTTGCGCATAAACGCTCTCGTTTGAACTGGAGTTAGAAACATCAACATTGGAGAGTGGGCCAATGTGATGTTCAATGACGAGTCCCGGTTTAGTCTGAGTAGTGATTCTCGGCAGGTAACGATATGGAGAGAACGTGGAACACGTTTTGAAACAAGAAACATAACGGAAAGACATAATTTTCCTCCAAGAGGAGTAATGGTATAGGCAGGCATCATGATGGACGGCCGCACAGACCTTCATTTCTTTGACACGGGGTCTGTGACTACTCTTGAACCTTATGTTCGCTTGTTTCGAGGTGCTGTTGGTCCTGACTTCATATTCATGGATGATAATGCGCCATGTCACCGAGCGGTGCTGATTGATGACTTCCTTGAAACGGAAAACATCCAGCACATGTTGTGGCCTGCGAACTCCCCTGATTTAAATCCTATCTAGCATGTATGGGATATGCTCGGGAGACAAATGCAGCCCTTTCGCACCCACCAAGCTCCGTTACAGAACTGAAGAGAGTTCTCCTAGAAGCTTGGAACCGTTTGAGCCCACAACTCATTCATCATCTCATAGCAAGTATGGTAAATCGCTGTGCAGAGTGCCTAGCTTTCAGAGGTGACCACACGCCTTATTAAAGTACATCATCAGTATTTTATTTATTGTTCTCTCATTTTTTTCTTTAAAGTGTGAATCCTTGCTATGCTCAGTTTTCTTTCAAACTGCTACTTCGGATAATAAAATACCATTTTACACTCGCATATCACGTTTCCCGCCATTCTGATTTACAGTTCCTTCTTTATTCACATAATTATCAATTATGCTTAACTTTTGGACACCAGTGTATAGTATGATGAATAAATGTTAAAAATCGTATATAAAGTGAAAAAGAAAAATCCTTTTGGAATTTACATGTGTCTCATTTAATTTTTTAAACTATGACGTATATTAGGTATGTCAAAGAAATTTTTTTTTTTATAGTTTTAAATTTTTTATAACAAATAACGTATATAATTACATTACGTTGGTCGATTTGTGGCAAAAAAGAGACATTTCATTTCAGTATTGAACAATGGTGTCTGATGATGAGCAATGATTTTATTATGAACAAAATGTTGTAGTGTCTGGCTACTGTTTACGGAAGATAATGGAATGTGTTGGCGCGTTTTAGGCGGTGTGTTACTGTTTTTTGGGAGAAGGTTATTGACCCTCGAACGTGGCGGTCAGGGAAGAGAGAGTTCCTGGTTTTGGAACTAGACTGAAATTGATACCATGAAAAGAGAGTTTCTTGGGTTTTGTGCGGAGGATTGCGCTTGTGTTTTTGCTGTATTTAGAAAGATAGAGTTCTGTTCTTTTGACACGACGTGCTGTGTCGTGAAGTAAAAAGAAGTTAGATTAAGAAAGTAATAAAGACATTACAACACACTCCCTTTTCGAGAACCTGCTAAGAGGAGGAAAATGTTCAGAAACGTTAAAAAAGATCTCGTAACGGTTTTGGTTGAGATGGGAGAAACAGTAGACCCCTGTATAAATTTGTTGGACTTAAAACCAACACTGATGCAAAGTAAGGCATACCTAGAAAACGAAGAATTTCTCAAAGATATTTTGGCTACTACGATACAAAGAAAGAATAGTATAGAACAGTGCTTCTCAAACTTTTAATACTGGCGACCCAATTTTCAAGCATAATTTTTATCGCGCCCCCTTATACAATAATAATGTATTGAATGCAATAATTTTACATTTTGGCGCTAAAGCTAAAATACGATCTTAATTATAAACTGTACAAATTAACTAGATACGTATTAAATTATGTATATGTTACTTTTTAAAGTAATATATATTTTAAGTCATAAGATAATTATTATTTTGTTTTTCTTTCTCTATTTTATAAATTGGAACAGATTGCAAAATGATATTTAATTAAAGATTTATTTCCTCCATCATTCATTTCTAAAAGTACAAATGTCATTAGAAAAATTGTCTAGTCCCGCGATACTCAACCTGCGGGCCACCAGACCTTTTTAAGTGGCCCGGTCATAACCCATTGCTCCGAGAAATTCATATATTTATTTAGGAAAATAGGTGGAAAATTCTATGTAAAAAAATCAATTTTGCTGCCGCTGTGGTATGGGTGCGAATTGATGTTTTTGTCTGATTAGTGATAATAGACAACATTGGACTACTGACCATTTTGTGAGTGGAACTAATTTTTAAATATCTTTCATGTCATTCAAGTGAAAAATATTCGAAGAAAATAGATTCTTTCGAGACGATTGGAAAATTGACTTTTTGTAGTGAAAAACAAGCATGTTTCAGAAATTGTTCGATTTGTCTCGAAAGTTTATTTAAAAAGTACCAATAAACAGGAATCGTTCAATGACACTTTTCCTCGAAGATCTCTTTCAAGAGATGATAAATAGGATTTCTCGAATAATCTTTACAACGGCAAAAAATATTTGTGAGTGGTAATGTCTCAGGCATAAGAAAGGCACCCAATGAAATTTGTTATATCATTGGTTATCATATGAAACTGTTTACTGATGCAGAAATTGTGAAAGAATAGCCATAAAGTTTTCCCATTAAGAAAAAATTCAGTGACAAAAATTTTAAAAAAATAATTATTAAAAGAAGCAAAATAGGAGTTATAATAATTTGATCACTTTCCACATTTTAAATTATCTATGTTATCTTGATCTTAAAGCATTTCTGACCCCCCCCCCCCCATTAATCTTCATGTTGCGGCCAGCGTGAAATAGCTAACATATGCATGCGGCCCGGCAGAAAAAAAGTTTGAGCACCCCTGGTTTACGGATATAGTTTCGGGTACATGGGTTTCTGGGAACCCTCAGACCCGTATCTGGCTAGAAAAAGTTCTGTATAGGTCTTGGTTAAGTTGCATTTTCATGCTGGATAGTATGGAGCTTAGCAATTGGACGAGTGGCGGCAGGCCGGTAGGCGAGGCTTCGAGGCGATGATCTTTGGCGGCTCGGTTTTGGAATCTGGTGGAAGAGAGAGTGTCTTCCAATTTGGATGTAGTAGTGATGAGGATATTGGCTCAAAAAAGGCTGCCCATGGGGGTGTGAGTGTGTGTAATGATGTGTGGTGACGCAATGTCCAGTAGGGGAAAAATTTAAAACAAGTATGAAAAAAGCGACTGACTGGTTTCTGTGAGGCGGACACCCTCCTTCGCATTGACCTCGCTGCAGTTATAGTCTTGAGTGTAGCGGGAGCTCTGAACACTCCGCCAAAAGAGCAGTTAACATTGAATGCAATAAATAAATAAAAGTTGATCAAAATAGTTAAGAGAATTCAATTTAGCACATAAAAAGCGTGTTTCTCTATGAAAATACGAAGTTCAATTCTTCTATTAATCAGTCCATTTGCGTTCCAAGAACACATACTGAGGCCAATGGGTGACGATTTACGCATTAAAATTATTATTGAGGGATGCCTCGATTAGGCCGTACGATTGGTTAGGATTGCCATGGGCGGCACTGATTTGGTTCAAATTTCCGGCTATCCCGGAAGCCCCGCTAAAGGCTTGAGAGAGTTGAGCAAGTGCGAACATGGCTATTTGAAGAGTTTGCTGAATACTGATGTTAGTAGCAGCATTCAGAGGATAATTTTGAATAGGAATGGTGTTTATTTGTTGAGCAGTTATGGCCTCAGTTTGCCGTGAATTCCCAGCTCTTTGAGTGCTGTGTGCTGCCGCCTGTCGTGATTTATTAGTGTGAATGGTATTTTGTGTGACCGCTTGTGCGTATGATGTGTTCGGTCTGACTATGCTATTAAATATATTTGTAAATGTGTTTTTGTTTCTGTTAAGTGCAGCGCCCTTAGGGGGCTTTGGGTAGCAAGGGCAACCCTGCCAGTTGGCCATGTGGCCGTAGACCTGACAGTTTATGCTGTATTTGATTTCCAGTTTTTGTTTGATGTGGCAATCGCGTGTGATATGAGCTTCTCCGCATTTTAAGCAGCGGGGGTTTATGTGGCAGTTTTCAGAAGTGTGGTTGAAGTTGTTGCAGGTGAAACATTGGGTGACTCCTTTACTTTCGAAGCCTTCTACCCTAATGCTCATGTAGTCTATAGTTTTTAAGTTGAAAATTTTAAGGTTATGAATGTCGCGTGGAAGTGTGATCAAGTAAACGGGTAATGGTTGTTTTGTTTTTCTGCCTATAAGTTGAATGACCTTCTGAGGGTTGAATCCGAGAAGTACAAGATCGTCTTTAATTTCAGTGCATTTTGTGTTTTTAGGTAGTCCTTTAATTACTACCTTGATTGGTCTGTTTAATTTGGGTGTTATTACGTAGTGTTAGTATCTGAGTTTTTCAAGTAGGTCGCCTAGAGTGTCGTGTTCTTCGTCTGTGTTTGTGTATAGCTTAATGAATTCTCCTGTGGTTTTGGTTCTTATTCCTGGGTAAAATTGTGAGAGAGTGCTGAAGTGTTCGCGGTATGAATCTGTGATTTTGAGCATAATTGGTGGTGGCAGCTTAGGTTTTGGAGTGTTAGCGGGTTGTGGTGACGAGGGTGTCACTCAGGTGTGTGATCCTTGGTTTGTGATTGGAATAGTGGGTATTTGGTGTGTGTTTTGAGAGGACGAGGTTGTCACTCCTACTTGTACTGTGGCGTTATTGTTGGTATTTGTAGTGAGGGTTTGTTGAGTGGCTGGTAGAGCTGGGAATTCAGCGTCCATTTCATTAGATGGGAAATTAAACCTATTTTCTAGGCTGACTGGTGCCATACCTGGAGTTTTTAAGAGAACTTTTCTAGCGGCTTTGCTAGCAGGTGGTGTGATGAATTCGTCATTGTGCCTTTTGGTATGAGATCTGGGTGTACCAGGTGGTGATGCTTTAGGTGTGTGTGTTGGGGTGTTCGCAGGTGAAGTGTGTAGTGGGCAGCCTAGTGTAGTACATCTTGGTATAGAGCCAAAATCACTTACCACATTTTCTAGAAGTGCAGAGATCTCCTCGTGCTCCCTTTGAATCTTTACATACAGGGGGTCGTCAGGCTTGTGGCTTCGGTCCATTTCTAGGGTCTCCATGATCCTTTTGTAGCCGTCACAGGTGGCGGTAAATCGTTTGATATTGGCTGTTGTTCGTACCAATCTCTGGCAGGGCGATTCCTCAGTCGTACCGTTGTGGTCAGTTGGGGGTGTGATGAAGTCAGTAAGCTGACTTCTAATCTTTCAGCCCTGATAAGGGCTATTAGAAGTCAGGTATTGCTGCTTTCCTGACTGCTCTCAGCTCGCTAGTAAAGAACGTCGTATCTACTCCGTGTCTCAAGCGAAATCTACCCCTGGTTTAATCTGTTGCTCTCTATCATATCCATCACATCTAGCATTCTCGCGAACGTTTGCGTGAGTCTAGGCAACCTATCGGACGTCTGCGCAAAACATGTAAAAATGCTTTACCTCGTACAATTCCAGTCAATTTTAGTCGAGACGATACTTGTGTAGCTACCGAATCTATCCTTGAATATGCATTTTATAATTTGCACTCGAATGTTCGTTATAATTCACAGTATTAAGGGGTCACAGGGGTGTTAATCTCGGATTTTTTCGAATTTTCGAAAAAAATATATGTTGTTCCTCATTTTCTTTTGAACATTTTGATACCAACCACGTGATAGTGCTACAAAAACTTTGAAAGTTATTAAAAAAATTCCAAACAGCAATTTAGTAATAACAGTGTTTAAATGGACACATGCCACGCCCACTTTTTTTATTTCCGCAACGTTTCATTTTTCTGTTTTTAAAAAGAATCATATATCATGAAATACCTCATGAAATATTTTAAGCACTTGAGTTGATCAGAAGGAAGCTTGCAACTCAACACATTCATTCTTTCTGTGTTTACATTCTGTTTTGGTAACGCTACCACGTTGTTTGAAATAAGTTATCGAAATTCAAAACAACGTTGTTTGAAATCGTTATCGAAAACTCAAAACATTATTTATCGTTTGATTTAAAATGGAAAATATACATCCTAGGCCTTCAGGTAAGCGTCCTTACAAAAGAAGATTTAGAGGGAACCAATTCATGAAGGTATGTCCTGATACAAATGTTGCAGAAAGGAGAGATACACGTAAGTGTTCTTCCAGTAATAAAATCTCAGGAATTCAGACTTCATTAAAGTCAAATCTTGTTAAAGTAAGTGAAAACTTCAAAGGATATCGTATTTTTGATTTTATTTCAACCTTTAGATCTATTTTGTCAGTATCATGCTGTTTAAAATGTCATAAGCCATTAACAATTAATGAAAAATCCACTCGTGGTTTATGTTCGAATTTTGAAATACATTGTAAAAACTGTATGAGTATTTGTACTTTTTCAAGCTGTGAAAACACTGGGAATAAAAATAATGCTCCAGAAATTAACAGAAGATCTATTTTAGCAATGAGATGCATAGGTCAGGGTTTACAGTCATTAAAAACCTTTTTGTGCTGTAATGAGTCTTCCTAATCCTGTTGAACAAAAATCATATGATGTTATTAATAATAAACTTTCACTTGTTATGAAGGAAGTCGCCGAAGAAAGCATGAACAGGGCAGCTGTCAAAGAAAATTCTTCGTCACCTGATAACATTTTAACGGTAAGTGGTGATGGAACCTGGAAGACGAGAGGACATTCATCGTTGATTGGAGTATGTACTCTAATAGGGAGCGAAACAGGTAAGGTTTTGGATCGGGAAGTGTTGTCCTCATTTTGCAAAGGATGTGACAGTTATAAAGGGGTAAGGTTTGGTATCAAGTACAATAAATGGCTAAGAGCGCATAAGATTTCATGTAGAAAAAATTATTCTGGCTCTGCTGGTAAGATGGAGGTTGACGGGATGTTGAGGATTTTTTTTCGGTCAGAAAAGCTTCACAACCTGAAATATTCGAACTACATAGGAGATGGCGACACAAAAACATTCAATCCCCTTTCTGAAAAGAAGCCGTATGGCGATAACCATCTTATTCAGAAAATAGAATGTGTAGGCCATGTGCAAAAGAGAATGGGTACAAGACTTAGGAAGCTTAAGTTAGTATATGGTAAAAAGAAATTATCTGATGGTAAAACTATAGGCGGTAAAGGTAGGTTAACTGATAGTTTAATTAATAAGCTTACGCATTACTATGGTAATGCTATTCGATGCAATTCTACTAGTGTAGATGAAATGCGGAAAGCCATTTGGGCTGTTTGGGGTCATTCTTGCAGCACCGATGATGAACCGATGCACTGGTTTTGTCCTACAAATCCAAATACATGGTGTAAGTATAATGCTGCAATTAATAATAATTTACAAAATTATAAACACAAACCCTCAGTTGCTAAAGCTGTTCGAGATGTAATTAAGCCTGTATTTGCAGACTTATCTCATCTGGCACTCCTGAGGAAATGTTTAGGAGGTAAGACACAGAATCCTAATGAAAGTTTAAATTCATTAATCTGGAAGTTTTGTCCTAAGACGATTGGTTCTAGCCTTCAGATTGCAGAGATTGCTGCAAATCTAGCAACCAGCATTTTTAATGATGGAAATCAAATATTTATTACTATT
>BMAO01034723.1:0-53881 GCA_019973975.1 Trichonephila clavata
TAATTCAGTGTTTTCTTATTCTAATAAAATGTTAATAACTATTTTAAAGTTAAATATGTCGAATGTTAAAATTGTGATACATTATGAGTTATTGTAAGTTTTTTTACAGTTGTGGAAATATAAATAAAGCTAAAGAAAATATTTTGAAATTCGTCAATTTGTCTTTTGTTCTAAGCCATTATGAGATATAGCAAATAAAAGGGAACCTTTATGGAAGATTAATACATAACGCTGAATTATTTCGAATATTTGATCTTCTACTTTATCATTTCTTTTATATCATTTAAAATGATTTTTCCACTATCAAAACAATAAACTTAACACCACCATTTGTCTGGAGCAGATTTTCTATCAAGTAGAGAATGATGATAAACTTTAATGGAAATAGTTTATAAGTAATGTGAGGATTATTGAAGCGAATATATTTTAAACTCTTTCTTCCTACCTTTAAGAGCTTTTGTTATAAAATTCCCTGATTCTTTGTCTTAACTTAACGTGTATTTGATCTACTTTCGTTAAAATAATTTCAAGCTCAGTGGAAAAAAGGACGACATTAACTTTTTAGATTCAAAAAGCATTTAATATCTTGATAATATTTTTATTGCGAAAAATAAATGTGAACTGTTTATAATTGTGAAAAATATTTCTATACTAATATATAAAAAGCTTTTCGTGATGCTGTAATAAATTTATCTATACCGTACATAAAGGTATAGTAAGTAAAAGAAATTAATTTTACTGAAAAGGAGCGTCAAGAACGGTTTGCTTAGGGGGTTCTCCTCCCTTACCTTAGAAATAGATTTCCCCAGTAATTTACAGAAGCATCCATATCATCGACCAAAATGTTCACCTAAATGGTCGTGAAGTCTCCAAATTTGGCCATTAAGAATAATACCAAATATTCTGTATGCTCTACGGAAAGTAATATTAACGTATCAAACACCCAGAGGCAATAAAATTTATTCTACATACAATTCTGTAATATGTAGTTATATATAATATATATGCAGTTATATAATTTGTATAAGGGAGAGGTTCCCCTTTAGATGGACTGCCCCTACCACAGTTTGTATTAATAAAATATCATATAGATTTTTAAATTTGATAAGATTAATAGTTACTACAAATATTACATTTAATTTTGAATAAAATTCCGTATCAGGTATATTTTATATTCTATTCTATATGTAGAAAGATTATAACATCACACATTTTAATAACTGTTAAAAATGCCCTACGCATTGTACTTTGGAGAAATACTTCAGAATCGCTAATTAATGTTTTCATTAAATATAATGAATGGTTATTCAGACTTCGTAAAATGGAATTGTGTAGTAATTTTTTATTCCTACTAATAATGAATTGAAAAACTAAAATTAAAAATAAATTAATCTCCATTTTATAGATTAATATAAAACTTTTGTAACTGTTAACACTCTATACAGTGTTATTTAGTTTAAAAATGGAAACTGATACATAAACTAAGATTTTCAATATTATCATCTTTTATGCCTTAACATGTTGTATACGTTTCACTTATATCTGATCTAAGGTTTATCGTGAAAACAAATAAGTAAAGATTGTTGGAAATATTTATTTCTAGATTATATTGAAACAAAATACCACATGGTTATACCCCATATAATCAGAATCTCCCATATTGTGAAGTAATTTATTAAATATATCACTTTGGGAATTAAATTTACTTTTGATAATATCTTTTAATGATTTAACCTTAATTATTTCCGACAGAACATTCTTTATAGTACAATTTTCTTACAGTTTACAAAATTAACTGAATTTTTAAATAAGTAAAAAATTACTTTTCATTTTCATTCCATGTCGATTTTGGGAAACCCTTAACCATCAAGTTGATTGTTATTACTCAGATTTATTTAAATTTTTCATATACGAGGGCTGTTTTTTAACTAAGGTCCGTTTGTTTTTAAAAAAAACAACAATATTTCGTTTCAAGAAACCTTTATTTTAGGATTGTACATACTTTTGCCTATTTTTCTACATAGTTGCCGAGTTTATTAAAGCACTTGTCATACCTTAGAACTAAGTTTTGAAAACCCTCTTCAAAGAAGTCTGCCACCTGGTCGGACAGCCAAGAGTTCACGGCCGCTTTCACTACTTCGTTGTCACTGAAGCGCTTCCCACCAAGACTGTGTTTGAGGTATCGGGAAAGGTGGAAATCGCTGGGAGCAAGGTCGGGGCTGAATGGCGCGTGGTCCAAAACCTCCAAGCCAAAAGATTTTATTAGTCCCAAGTCGTTCGAGAAGTGTGAGGCTCTCATCATTAAACTTCCTGACCCATTTTCGAACTTTGATGTCACTCATTGCTTCAGTGCCATAAGCTTCTGTTATCTGGGGATGAATGTCAGCAGCCGACATGTTTCTCACAGTCAAAAAAGCGGATAACAGACACATCTCCCACTTGGCGTGTGATTCAACCACCCTTAAGCATTTTAAAGACGCACAGCAAAGCTTACACGACTGCTACAGAGCTGGAAATGATGCTAGTGTGTTCGCACGGGGTGCTCGCAGAAACTCGTTGCGGCGTACGCGCGAACTAGGGAACTGTACGCGCCAATGGACCTTACTTAAAAAATAGCCCTCTTATTAAACACTTTTGCATGAATTAAAATGCTATTATAAATATGTTATCATGTAAATCGTAAATTATTACATTTTCTCTCTGAAAAAAATTCAAATTAATAAAGAAAATAATAAAACAGGTGAAGTTAATTTTAAAAAAAAATGTTATACAAAACCAGGTTCTTTTTTCTCTCATGAACTAATCACAAGTGTTCTTTTTAATCATATTTACAAAAAAATCCAATTTTCCTGTCAACCTATTGATGGAAATTTAAAAAAAAAGAAGATAGAAATTCGTTTAAAGAATTATATTTTGAAATATCGAATTTAAACTGGAAAACAAAATGCTATCGAATTTCCAAAATGTAATATTTTCTTCGAAAATACGAGGCCTTAAAACGCTTTTGATTTTAAATTAATTCTGCATGCAGTGCAATAACATAGAAAACTCATTTATAATGTAACTAAACAAATAGGTTTTTTGTTTGCTTTATAAAACTATCATATTTGGCTTGCTCTTATCAATTTTAAATTGGATTAAAATTGAGTTTTCTGATTTTTTTCTTGTATAAAAGCTAAGAAATAACGTTCAATTGTTAGCAGGGTATAAAAAAGCATCTTTATTTAAAACAACAATTTGTTTTAAATTTAATTAACTGATTAAAATTAAATGATATTTTATACACACTTTAAAAAAAAAACTTTTAAGGCATCTAAATATTTCGGAGACCAATTTTTCAAATTGGATTTTCAGAAGAATTTTTTTTTATTTTGAAGAGAATAATTGGCTTAAGAGTCATAATTATTAAATAAATAACACGTATCACTCCTTAATTTCTTTTAAAAATTGCATTATAAAGTTTTTCAAAATTTGAATTTTTATGAAAAACAGCATAAATAAAAATTGGACATAATGTAATTTTCATTTCATTGATACGTTTCATCCATCTGAAATGTCACAAAACCACAGGATGAAAAAATATTTCAGAATATAATATTGTATAGACATTCAAACTTGGCGTTAATGATTTTTCGTCAAAATTACTTTAGTTTCTGAGCTTAAAATGGCTCTAAAACATGTTTAAATGTAACTATCTTAAGACCTGCGTTATTACATTCCAAATGGATTATAGCATTGTGTTACAAATTCTATTGAATTGTATTGGGTCGTTTTGGAGAAATGCCTTTTTTTTTCGTGCACAAAAAAGCGTGACAACTTCCTCCCTCAAAAAACACATTTAAAAAATATATATTTAAATTAGATAAAGTAAGTACTAGAAAAACAACATATGATTCTCTAGTTTTATGTTAGTCCTTTTTCTTTTTCAATACTTTCATTTCTTTGTTTTCTCGTGGTCCTAACACCTAAAAAATTCTTATTCAACCTAGTTGGATGCCTTAATGATGTGTAATATTGTTTTTGCTGAAAAGGTAAGCAAATAGAATAAGAAAGCTATTCATTGATTATCTTATGCGTAATATATACGAATTAAGGAAAAATAACTTATGAGTGTTGGAAAAATTCATGTAAACCTTTGGGGAAGTTCCCCACAAGAAACGCTATTTCATGCGCGGAGAACAAAATGTAAAAGAACTATGCCAT
Organism: Trichonephila clavata; assembly: GCA_019973975.1. Taxonomy (NCBI): domain Eukaryota; kingdom Metazoa; phylum Arthropoda; class Arachnida; order Araneae; family Nephilidae; genus Trichonephila; species Trichonephila clavata. The sequence goes on from BMAO01034723.1 coordinate 4,204, forward strand.
TTTATTCAAATTTCCTAGAAACTAGGATCAAAACAATAATTACTTTGAATGAATATTGGCAATTCTAATTTCTTATATCTTTGTTTTGTTGAAAAGAACTGGAACATTAATCTAAAATGCATGATTTTATGGAAAAAAAGAAAAAAATAAAGATTGCAGAAAGTGCTTTCTCACTAAATGCATTTTCTTCACCACCAACGAATATTTAAGACGGAATGTAATTTCTTTTATTGTGTTGGCAATCACCTGAACCTTGTATCGCGTGATGAAAACATCTGTGGTGGAATTACGACGAATACTTTCCTTCCCGACTTCTAGTGGTCACCATGGCAACTGTAAATACTGAGAAACTACTAATACAGATTCCATAACAAACATTAAAAAACAGCTTAATGTAAATCAAAGTATGCCAGTTATAATTACCATATACAAACCCCCAAAATGCATTATATATATATATATACATGACTCCACATCATTTTTAAAAAAAACTGTTTGATAAATAAATATTGCTATTTGTCGTTGTTTTTTTAATAACATGTATACTATGGAAATAGAAGCATATTCAACTCAGATTTCAGTGATTTATTTAGATTTTATATTTTTTCAAAGCATCATTTTCAGAAGTATATGTTTTGCAATTCTATGCAAATGTCTTAAGTTACATGACTCACTTAATATAAGGAACTATTTAATGGAATACCAGTGTGTTACTGTATTTTAAAAAAACATACTTAGTTTTAGAATAGCTATGTATGAAGGAATTTTGTTGCTTACGTACTATCGCAACAATGCCAAACTTTAAGATAACTTACCAAGTTGGCAGCCCCGATTTTGCACGTATCGTATGCGATGAATACAATACAATTTCGTGTCATACAATCATACAATGTAGCTAATTCGTAAGAACCGGAATTTTTTATGCTTACACAAAATATCAAAAAATGAAGTGATTAATTTTTTCCCTAAATAATCTACCATTGAGAACAGATTAAGGGTAGAAATTTGTTGAAAAATATTTATTTCACAGTAGCAGATTTTTATATTTTACGATATATTTCACAGTACAACTATTTAACAGATATAATGCACTCACTGGCCAATGATTTAGAAATCTCTGCGATTTGCATTTGAATGCGTTCCATGAATGAAGTATGCAAATTTTTTCATGACGGGGAGAATGCTAGTTTAAGTAAAGTGTAAGTGTGTTTTTTTATGTTGAAGCAAAACCGGTAGGCCTTTCACCATTTAAAAGATGGCTTATTTTTGGACCTGTTTAGCAGGGACCTCGATTGGGCTATTAAAAAAGCCATATCAAAGATTTTCAAAAGTTGGAATTATAACCTACAGTCCTTCGTTAGAAGTCGTATCTGTGGTTCGAGCACAATTTTCCAAGATCGGCGAACATTATTATATTATTGATTGATTCCAAATTATTAATTTTTATTGAATGTTAGCCTAGTAATCTAAAACATTTTTTCATACTTCTAAATTAAAGTTCAGAAAAAAAGATAAGTGAAAAAGTCCATCATGCTTTGTTTGGTCTGTTTGGTGTTATAAATAAATTCCCTCTATACGGACCATTGAATTGTATGCATAATTGAAAAATTCATACTATGCACTTACTCTATTGTTTCAATGTAGTAATCTTCGTTTATGAATTATTTATTCAATTCAAAATTTCATGGTCAGTAGCTGTAGTATAAATTTTGTATACACATACTGATACACATAAATATTTCTCTACACTTAATGCATCCTTGTTATTGACAAAATGCCCTAAAAAGTTTGAAAAGTTGAATAGTATTGAGAACCTTTAGAGTTTTTTAGACTCTAGTAAAATTCCTATATAACCAGAAATAATAAAAAGCAAAATTTCTATTTTTTTTAAAGCCCTGAAATGATTTTCATTTTATAAATAAGGTGAATTTCTTCATGGAAGACAAAACTTAAAATATATTCCAGAAGCTCTATTTTCTGTGATTTTTCTGCCATTTCTTATTTTATGCGTTAGCATCTTTAATTCGCTGTCAGACGAGACAAATTGGAATACTGCTTAAAACAACCATTTGCCTGTAATAATACTGTGGAAAAAAATGTACTCTTAAAAAATACTGTGAAATTTGATTTAGATAAAATATAATTGGATGCCTAGTGTTAAGTGTCAACTAAGCTTTTATATACATTTTCCCATAGGAAGGCCAAGGCTTTTTACCTCCAGTTTCTAAAATCTTTGTGTAAATTTAAGTGATTTTGTAAGTTGTTTACATGATGAAAGTTTAATTCCCATCTTAAAAGTAAAATTCATTCCAGTTTGGCGAATCATTTCTTCCAAGGTGAATGCTTCTTATTTGTAGATATTTATGCGACAGTTTTCAGACAATTTTTTTGAATAATTAGTAACAAAATAAAGAAACATTTAATGTTATATTTAATGATACAATTATTTTTTATCTGTACAAAAGTAGAAATTTTATGCTTACTCCTATAAAGTGAATAATCGAAATTTTCCTTAATGTTGATATAGAAATCACAAGCAAACTTAGTTACTTTTCATGAGACTTTTCAAGGATTTAACTCTATTTTTCAAACACATAAATATATATTTTATGTAAAGTTGTTTTCTTACTAGCTATGAAATGATGCTATAGAATGAAGTATTTAAAATCTTATAAAAAAATTAAGAATCTGATGAAGTAAAAGTACATTAAATTATTTTTTAAATAAACATAGGTGCTGATATGTTATAAAATATTTAATGAACTATCAATACAGTATAAGCATAATCACACATTGATGAAAGTAAATGAGCAATCAAGGTTATCGGAAATAAAATGATTTACAAAAAAAAAAAAAAAATCCAGATATTTTACGAGCTGCATAGTACAAGATTATCTTCCTTTTTATTCTCGTAAAATATAAGCATGATCTATCTGTAACAATGACAAGTTTCTTGAAAATGGAAACTAAAAGAGAAAAACAATTGCAACTACCTGTAAATCAATAGCAGCTACAACAGATCGTACGGCATTTTTTATTTAGCTAAATAAAGTTTTTTCTCTTTTAAACTTTATATCGTTATTACAAATTATAATTTTATTAATATTATAACAAGTAAATTAAAAATATACCAATTTTTCATGTTTATCAAGAGAGAAGTCTACACTACGGTAGAATAATTTAAAAATGAAACGAGATTAGGACTGGATTTTTCAGGATCGGATTTCAAGACTAATTTTACAATGATAGTTAAGGGAAAAATCTTCCAATCAATATTTGTATTTTTACAACATAATTACAATCTCTAAAAATAAATAAAAATAATATAGTAAGTAAATATTACAAAAAAATATACTTATTGTATAAATGTATGCGTTTCATAAGCGGAAGTAATTTATTTCATCACAAATTCCCTATTATCTTCTATTATAAAATATGATAGAAAATGCAGCGTGGATTATATAATTATATTCACAAACATTGAAACATTTTATTTAGTAATTAAAATATTTAGAAACCTACTAACTTTTCAGAAATATGCTTGGGAATGCAAGCACGTTTGTGCGAAGTATGCATTAAATTTAAAAATAAATTACTTTTATTTATCTTATGTGTGTCTTGTGGACAGTTTCCCTTTCCCCTTAAAACAAAATAACATTATTTCAAAAAAAAATTGTAAATTCCTTAAGAGGAAACAGCTTATTAATCGGCACATTAAAAAGCTTATTAATCTGCATAAAAATCCTTTTTGTCAAGTTTTTAGATATAATGTTTCTTTCGTATTTTTACCAATAGACTTTCATATATTTATTATCAAGTATTTCATCAAGTGTAACGCAATCTAAATTCTCACAATGAGCTATGTTTTCAAATTATTGAGAATTATAATTTTTTTTTTCAAATTATATAATCGTTTTTATTGTTTACTGAAATATTTATCACTAAAATTATTTGCTTATGGATTCACTTTTTCACCATGTTTGACGTTCTATAAAAGAAGTAAAGAAATATCCTTGAAAATACATTTTATTTTCATTTTGGTGTATGCTTCGCTGTAGGTGAGTGGTAGGAGTAATCTGATTTCTCTCAATTCGATGGTAATAAGTTTTCTAGAGACATTGTTGTATGTTTGCTTCTGCAGCTAGATAAACCTCCTATTTCCTTGCGGATACTAGCTCTAACGCTGCTACACTATTATGTTGGGTGACCTGTAGATTATTACTGGTGTGATAAATGTGAATTGATAGATAATTTGCTACACTCGGTGGTCTCTATCATAGAGGAAGGGTTTTCCCTGATGAGCTCGTGACCATCTCATTGGTTTATCTAATTTTTTTTTTGTCTGGACAAAATTCTATTTCTGCCTACCTCTTTCACCATTGATAAAATGTAAAGTTATTCAAAAAGTCTTTTAGCTATTCTTCACAATATATCTTGGAAAACTATACTTGCAATCCAGATATTCGTTTAAAAATAGATGGTAAACCTAAATCTACTGAAAATTATTATCTGATTATTTTTTCATAGAACCTATATTGGCTTACATTTCAAATTATTTTTGCACATAAAAACAATTTTGGATTATCTTTACACCCGGGAAAATTGCGCATCCAATATTAACGTTCATGGTCAAACCGGGGTGACTCAGTCATCCCTATAAATGTTTTTTTAAATTAATGTTATTGTACAACATAAAAAAAGTAATTATATACACTGAATAATTTTACTAAGGGAAATTATACTTATCTTCTTTTAACGACTTTTCAATTTTTCGTTGTTAATTTGAAAAACATTCCAATCAAATTGAACTAAAATTTTTCAAAGGTGCTTGACTTTAATAAAGAAAATCTTTCACAGACACTTTTCACTGACATTACAGTAATGATATTTGCGGGTAAGACTGTCATATTTTGTTCATTATTGGCATTCTATTGTCCTTAGATGATCGACAAATAGTATATTGAACTTTTCTTGGCTGTGTCTTTTTAACGTTCGTTGTGTGTCTTGGTTTATATATGGTTTTATATATTTTTAATACAGTTCTTTAGGTAGCATTTTCAACAACTTCCATTCGACTCAAACATCTCATGCTCATCGGTTTCTCAAATTTACTTCCATTATCATAATTAACATCCATTATTTCATTAGGTTCTTCCTTTTCCGAAGTTTCAAATTCATCAAACAGAGATCTATATGCTCCTTATACTTTAATATTCTGTTAATTTGAATTTATAAACGAAAATGAGTATAAAGACAGCATGAAAAACCACTAACTCGTCCACAGGAATAAATTGTAGTATGTTTATAGAATATATTTTGAAACAAATATGGTCGCGTGAGGAACCCGCAGTTTTTCCAAGTACCTTAAGATTCTAAGAAACGATTGCCACTTTAGAAAAAGAGAGAGATGTCACAAATACATTTTAGTTCCCATTTAAGACTGTGAAAACTCTCATATTAGAACATATTGACAAGATCAATTGAGTCAAACTAACAGGTTTTCCAAAATTTAAGATTTCATGAGCCTGGGATGACTCTGTGACCCTTGCGATCTCTCCATGTTTCACTGTAAGTCTACACAAATTACTAAATTCATATCGTTGTGCCCATTCTAAATCATATGTGTTATGTTTCTCTGTATTTAAAAATGTCGATGCATTTTTATTTCGATCAGGGTGTCATTATGATAAAAGCAATCTTATTATAAAAAGTTTTAAAAAAATTAAATTACGAACGGCTTTTATCCAGTTACAAATTTTGAGACTATTCACCCACCTAACACAACCAAATTAAGAGGTATTAACTGAAAAATACAACTGTACATTTCTATTCTTTGGAACTTTTCAAGGATTAGAAATTCAAATATTCACAAACTGTTTGATGAAATCAAGTCATATGGATAGATAAACATTTGTTGGATATTCTTTCTTTAGTTTAACAACTTCATTCCATAGCATAGTGGGTTAAGTATCTCTAACATTATTCATTCTTTTTCTAAACTGTTTTAAGGCAATATGGTACCATCTTCACAATTTTTTTTTTTATTTTTAATATTTGATATTTGATTTTAATTGTATTTCATAAAGGTTAATCTTTAATAATAATTCCATACAAAAATTTTTTAATTTGTTTCAAAATGTTTGTAAAATTTAAGATTTTTTAGCTTTTTAAAGCATTTTTTAAATCTCTAAGGCTTTTTTAAATATGTCTCTCTTCCTTCAAAATTTTTTTCCAAGTACCTTATAATATACTACATAAAACTGTGTATGGGTTTCTTTCTGTTGCTGCTCTTTAATTTTTTATTAATTTTTTTTATAGTTAAACTTCCAAAAATTCCCAAAAAAAACATAAATTTTGAATTTGAAATTTTTTAGAAAACGTACTAAACATGTTAGAGCTAATTCCATGCACAGTTTTACAAAACATACATTTAAGAATAAGTATAAAAAATTTCAAACTCATGCTTCAATTATAAAAAAGCCTTAGGGTTTTGAATAACAGTATATGTACAAAAATTCAACATGGAGAAATATGAGTTTGAAGTTTTCATTCCATGAATAGCATGATATAATATTCATAGAATAGTCTGAAACTTTTATGAAAAGTTCATTAGCTTATTTAAAACTACTTACCATTACAAATTACACAAATGTAGAACAATTAAATAGTATACTACCATAATGAATATATAGAAAAAAAAACGAATGAAAGATCAATATTTCATAAAACTTTATCTTAATAATTATAAAAAAAAAAGAAATACACCTACTTCAGAGCTAATGCACAACATGTAAAATAAGATGTTTATGCCTTTATTTTTTATTTCCATGATTTTAAAAGCCTTCACATGTTAAATATTGTACGTAAATAAAAGCAAAATCAAAGAACACATTCATAGGTAAAATACATCAAAATCTAAGAATTGTACATGTGCATTTGTTTAAATAAATACCTTAAAATATTTTAATAATAAAAGTGTTGAATCTCGAACACATGGGATATATATATATCACCAAAAACAAATGTATAAAAATGGGAGAGTTTTTCTATTCTTGCGAATTAGATTTTTAATTATCTGAGTTATCAAAATGAGATTTAATATTTGTGCTTTGGGAGAATCCGTTTTGAAATTTTAATTTCATTCATAATAATATCATAAAACGCAGGCACAACTTTTAAATCTTGACCAAACCCATTTGATCTTCAGTAAATAATTCACAAACTAGAATTTTTGCTTGATTTGCACAATTATTTCTTCAAATGATTTATTACTGCGTATATAATGTCAATCTCATTGATGCGCATTAGAAAAATAATTAATTCATTTTTTATCAGGCTCTTTTCTAGCAGATAATCTGAAATGTGTAGGCGTGGTAGTTGTTGTTTAGCATTAAACATTGATCCATTACTTTATGAAAAATGCTGGTAAAGCTTTGAAATTTTGCAGGCATATTTATAAAGATTCGGGATATCAAATAAGCCAATAAAAATATTTTCGACAGTTTAATGATTTTTAGGGTACCATATCACCTTAAAAATGTCCAAATAGATGAAAAAGTTTCAAGGAATTAAAAACTAAATACATTTCCTATTTAGAAGCTTATTTGTTCATAATATAATTACTAGATAAAAAATACCAATTTTCATAATAAAGTCTTTCAAACATGTTTTTTTTTTAAAATTATGTAGCCGCGATATATCTATAGTATAGAAATATATATATTGTGGCGTAAAATTTTTATTTATTTATTATTTTTTTTATAATGGTGTACAAAACTATTGCACATTTATCGTTTATTCCTGGTTTTTTCTTAATAAACCCTAAAGTTGGTAAAAAAAAAATTGATAATAAAATATATGCTTAGTAAAGTATGCAAATACATCTTGGAAAAAATCGAAAACTTAGTTTAATATTATAGTTTCAGAGATTTCATTTCCCTATTTTTCAAAATATTTTAACTTCCCTCTTTAGAATATAAACAAAAAAACGAGGAATTCATATTCAGGTTCCGACTCTGTTGGCTTCATTTTGCCCTCGATTGTTAATAGAGAATTAAATTTTGAAAAGAATGACGGGTGGCTTAGGTAATTCGCCTTCTGGAAACTTTGGAGGGCGAAGACAAATGTCCGTCCATTTGTCTAATGGTATTCTTGCGAAAACCATTGGAGGGAAGAACTCTCGAAACAGCGTCGTTTGTCTTAGGAACAAAGTAAAATGTCGCGGTTTTAAAGACTTTCATTTCCTTTTAAGATAGTATTGATCTTCAAAAGTTACCCCTTTTGCTTCTTTTCCATATATTTTTCCTTTTGTGTTTGCTTTTATGGTTTTGTCGCAATTCTTATTTTAGTCTTAAGATTTGAATTAAATTAGCAACTATGTTTCCATTTTTCTGTGATACATTCCTATAAATGTTAATGGAAATTTCTTACCTTTGTTCTTGAAAGATATAAATATATTATCACATTTTGAATTGCACGTAAGTTCACTAAAATTTTATATGTTGATGTGCCGTTCATACGCAATGCTTTTATTTTGTTAATACGCACTGAAATTCAAAAGCGTATATATTAATAATAAGACAAGTGAATGTATCATTCAAACTTATGGATAACCATATTAACCGTAAATCCTATGCAATATGTAACAGACTAGGAATATGTAACGCTATAGGAATGAGAGAGTTTAAATTATTTTTATTGTTAATGACCTCATAGAATCACGAACACACATACATATATATGTATACACTCTTTTGCCAAAAAAATCGAAGCACCATGAAGAAAGTGGTTGTTTTTGATGAAATTAAATTAAATATGTGTACAGCTTATACACACGTAAGATGATAAAAATATCAAGGCCATAGGGCCAATCCACAGCTTACGGTTACAGCTTGAATGTTAAAATCAGCAGTTGGTGGAACTGACGCTAGTGGCGATACATACTTGTATACGTTTCGGTAAAAAGTGATAGAGGTTCCTAATGGCATCATGCGATGCATTCTGCCAGGCATTCACCAGTTGTTGCTCCAAATCTGTGATGTTTTGGGATGCCCGAATCTAGCTCCTCACTATGTCTCAGACATGTTCGATTGGTGAAAGGTCTGGTGACCTTGCTGAACAAGGAAGTGTATGAACGGCCTGAAAGCAATCCAGAGATATGCAAGTGATATGGGGCCTGGCGTTATCTTGTTGGAAACTGACCCTTGATGGCGTGCCATGAAGATCAATAAAGCCAGCCTAAGGATGATATCAACATATCATTCAGGTGTTAAATATGTATGGAGGATGACTACAGATGACCTGCTATCAATATGAGATAGCATCCCGCACAGTCATTCCAGGTGTTATGGATGTATGCCTTTTTAAAACAAATGCTGCTTGAAACCATTGGTCTCAACCTCTTAAGACACGGAGACGATGGTCATCTGCTTCAAGAGTAAAGAGAAATTCATAGTTGAACACTATACAATGATAGTCCAATTGCAAACACGATGATTGGCTGTGACACCACTCCAGACGATTCCGCCTATGTTGTGGGGTCATAGACAGACGTCGCTGTGAGCGTAACCCCGCCTCCGCCAAGCACCGTAAAAGGGTGGAAGGCACCACGGGGGGTAGTGAAAAGGCTTGTAGTACGTTGAATAGAAGACAATTATACCGTTGGAGCATTTCGGGCTTGTCAAATAATCATCCGATCTTGCGGGGCATCTGTGCATATTGGCCTTAAAGATTTCGTGGATAAGTTACTCACAGCAACCATTACTTCCAGCACCTTTCAACAGCTGTGTTTGTACACTGCAGGTGACGACCTATTGCTTGGTAGGATCATCCAGCTTCATGCATTCTGACAATGCATCCACTTATAGAAGTCATTCAGTTGCCTATAAGGTCTTCTAAATCGTTGCGGTGGCATCATTCGTTTTTTCTCTTGGGAATCACAACGGTGATAACGAAAAGATAAGTTTTCCGTCTCTATTATCGGTTTCATATTTTGCGAGCTCCTAAGCAGAAAGGTGTACTACAACTGTAATTCATGTTCATTGGCATTGAAATTGGATCATTTGCATATTCAATTAAGGTGTCTTTGCCTACAAAATTTCATCACAATCGGACAAACCCTTGGTGCTTCGATTTTTTTGCAAAAGTGTTTATATATATATATATATATAGTCCACACAACCATACTTTTTGGGCTACAACACTGAACAACTATTTCTGAAATTACTTAAACATTTGTTAACTGTTTACTGTAAAAGCACTATAATTTTAAAACTTATTTATTCAGTTGTTCTATTTACAAGATATAATGTTTTCGGAAACGGTTGTTTGTCTTAATTACAATAGAAAGTTCACATAGTGAAAGATCTGAATTATTTTAGACAGCAGATGTTTTACCATCAAGTACTGAAATTCTTCCACTTTCTTCAGACCAATGTTCTCTAGATTTGAATAAACTTCCAAATTGAAATAGATAATTTGAGGCAAGATTTTGAACTCAACACTTTAAAGTACAGATACTAGCGATTATTTTCATGTCCACCCACCCATTCTAACATTAAGTAGAATAGATGAGTTTAATTCACTTGATAGTGATTAAACATAGGTATCCTATTAAGCCAAATCTGATAAAATTTATTAAATTAATAAAAAACATTTTTAAAGAAAATAATAGAAACAATGGAAAAGTAATTTTTAGGAAGCCAAAATGCTAAGAAAAGGGGATATTTTTCTTATACTAAGCGATAGCCATTTAATGATACTGTATAAGATTGCCCAAGGAAAGAAGGAACATTCTGAGAATGAAAAAGGCTAAGAAATTCTGTAAGTGGACCCTTTCTTCACATTCTTTCACTTGATTCCCTAAAGATATATTTTATATGTTGAACAAACAATGTCTTGTTTTTAATCATTTTCAGCCTACACTCCTCTAAGTGTTTCTGCATAGTCTTTTCTCCCATATTTTTGTAGAATCATTCTCTTGTATTAAACTCTTTACGATACTATATATCCTGAAAAATATGTTGATTATTTGCCTTCCTTGAAAATAATATAACAATATTTTCTTGAAGGAAATAAAAAGAGGTCTATTCTTGAAGAATAAAAATGTCTCTAAAGTATTCTTGAAGATAACAAAAATGTGTCTCTTTAAAGATAATAAAGCGCCATTCCTGTCTGTCAGAAGACAAGTAGCATTTGATTATATTAGTCATGTCTTTGAAGATCAAAAGAAAAATATGAATATATTTGAATGTAATAAGCCAGCTCTCTGTATTTTGAAGATGAAAGATTCTGGTCTTTGAAATACAATAAGAATATGTGTCTGTTTGAAGAAGAAAACGAGAATCTGTCTGTTTGAAGAAGAAAACGAGAATCTGTCTGTTTAGCAGAAACCAGAATTTGGGCCTGTTTGAAGAAGAAAACGAGAATCTGTCTGTTTGAAGAAGAAAACGAGAATCTGTCTGTTTGAATACAATGAGAGTATCTGTCTCTTTAAATGTCATAAGAGTTTTTGTCTCTTTGAGTCTATAAATTATTTGCATCTTCCAAGTAAGGAAAAGTGTTCATGGGCTTGAAGAACTTTGTAAACTTCAGAGAATATAAGGAAACATAATAACAGAAGACTTGGAAACGCATATGAGTTAACTGAAGAAGCTATCATGGCTGCAAACGCTTTTTGTCTATTTTATGCACTAATAACTAAAAGGAATAACACATACATCTTAGAACTTGTATTATTCTTTAAGTTGGTAACAAGTGCAGCATTTCCGAAAGAACTTTTCAGCCTGTCTGCCTACTTCTGAGATTTCTTCTTCAGAGGAGAGATGTGTGTACAGTGAAGATTATGATTTGATGATGCTGGAGTTGTGTTCGGATGTGTTTAAAAATTACGGTTGAATGGCGTAGTTCATTCTCAACCAAACTTATGATGCAAAGTGTTGGGACCTGCCAGCTTATCTTTGGATCTTTCAGATTATCCCATAGCTGTTGTTTAGCTTGTATAACAAGAGGAAAATACACTTGATTGCCAATATTTTACTGTTTTTAACAAGGTCGTCTTAATGCTTTTAATCTAGAAAGTTCTTTCAATGCTTTTAGTCTGTGAAAGTTCTTTTAATTCTCTTAGTGTACGAAGTTCTGGGTTTTAAGTTAATAAATATTTTTGTACTATCCAGATAAGCGGCATCTCTTGCTTACATCTGGAGCAAGTGGGGTGTACTAATTTTGAACGTACCATGTAGATAGGCACATTTATAGTTTTGGTGTCTGAATTGTGAAGTCAGTATATAATTGAGAGAAAATGCAAACACTAAGTACCGTCTATGTTTGGGATTTTGATGATTATGTTGACAACACAAGAATTTTTCTACCACTCTCATGATACATTGAATTTTCATCAGTGCACCCATATCCGATCTTGAACCAACAATTAGCAGCATGTGTGAAAGTATCAGTTTCTTCCATGGGTTATACTCCACAGTACAAGCCTTTAATAGAATCCATATCACAAAGTGTATCAGGTACACATTAAGATAATACAACGCCTGCACTGAAATTTCAACAGATTAACATGGAAACAGACCCATGAGGACCTTCCATGTTGAGAAATAATTGATGACAATTACGTTACGGTTTATCAAAATAGTTTTTCAAATATCGTATTGAGCAACGCAGTTTAGTTAACTCTAAATTATAAACTAAATGTTTCTAACAATAGCAATTTTAACAAAAATATTTTGTTAATTTTAATGTAATACGGCCATGTTAACTTTGTTTATTGGTAAAATTAAAAATTGTTTAACAATAAATTTTTAAATGATAATTTTCAAGCATAAATAATGAAGGAAGTAAATTTAAATACTAAAGAAATATTTTAATTCAGCAATTTTATATTATATTTATTATGCTATGAAATGTATTCAAAATAGTGTTAAATGTATTTAATTGCTTTGCCATAGAGGGCGCAACTAGAAATTTGAAAAATTTAGAAAATATTAGAATATAACTATTTAACTACAAACCTTTTGTTAGGGAGGGGTAATCTGGGACATATTTCATATTTGGCCTGAAATTTTTATATACAACCATTTCCTTAATTTTTATTTCATTTAAAATCTGTTGTCTAATATCTTGTACTCTAATTATTTTCAGTTTGATCATACGACTATCCACTGTTAGAGAGTCTTGGATTATATACATAATCATTTTGAGACATTTGTCAGGAAAGAAAGGGAAGAAAGTTTTAAGAAACGAGAAAGACCCAAAGTCATTTTCAAAGAATCTGGCTTTAAATGTGCTCACTAGAAATAATAATAATAAACATATATTCAAATTAAATTAGATTTCATTAAAGCATTTATTCATACTGATATGTAGAGCAGTGCATGCATTTAATAAAAATCAATGAGACAAAGAAATTACACTTAATGAACAGAAACTAGAGAAAGCTCACAAAATTTGCTTGTGTTAAGAGAAAAATTATGAAAATACGTAATAAAGTTTGCTTGACTACGGCTTATTATTTTGTTTGACCATATTTTGTTTTAAGCGTTTTCAGTTAAATGTATTTCACCTGTGTAATAAAGAAATAGCTAGAAGACATTTTTAATATTTTAAATAAGTCCCCCACTGAGATCTTCTAAAGAGCACCAAGTGGACTTTCCTAAGTTTCAAATACAGCGGCAAATTGTCCAATAATTCAAATTAAATTTAGAGTACACTAATTGAAGAATCTAAAACGTTTATACTTATCATTAGATTTTAACCAAAACACGACGGATAATTTTACTCACATACACCGTAATAAGACGGCTGGTCGAGAGAATATTCATGATTTTTGTGTCCACCTCCTGTCATCAAATGGAAATTCTCATTCCGGAAGGTGTTTTATTAGTATAATTGTACGACGTAGTTTAGTTAAATACAACACTACATCTACAAACAAACAGATAAAAGATAAGGGAGTACAACAATGGTGAAAATAGGTTAACCTCATCTAGATGCTTAATATACACGTAGGTAAAGCACCAGTACACAGAAAAGGTATGTCCCAAATTATAAATTTGAAACTTGTTATTTTCTCCCAAATCTAATTTCCATTTAATTATTTCTTCTGAGAATTGGCTTCAAAAATTCTCAAATTTTCAGCGAGAATTTTGTATAAAAGTAGAGGGTATTTGTGAGCTTTCTTAAATAAGATAACATTCTTAAAATTTATTTAGAATGACCGTTTTCTTATAACAGAATAATATTATGCAAATTAGTTCTAAGTTATAAAAGAGGTGAGGATAAGGAGAAATAGATATCAGTCGAAAATTTAGTGATTAACAGTGAGTTGATTTTGACTTTAAAAATTAGATTCTTTAACTAGCTCATGTTTACTTCCTATATCAAGACATTTATTATGTAAATTGAAGCTAACTAGAGGTTCAATGATGATTTTAGATTTGAGACTTAATATTTGTTACTTCAATATGGAAGAATGTGTGATACCAAGATTTAGCAAAATTGATTATTTATATATTAGATGATTTTAATCGTAACTCTTTAATATTATTACGTGACTTGTGTAACCTGCTCTTAATTTATTCCCTTAGTTTACGTGGGTAATTTATCTGGATGTTATGTCAGTTCCACGTCGCCATGTATTTATTTTAAGATAAAACTATTCATATTTCAAGCAAATTACAGTCCTTACATTGAGAATACTACATTTCAAACACTGCCAAAATTTTTATTGTATTCCATAGTATCTAGAAGAATTTTATGATAGCATGACAGAAAGATATTATTTCCAAAAATGTATAATGTCCGGGAAGGACACCTTTGAGTGAGATATACGGTGGCACTTAAAATGCCAACCATGTTGCAGTCTAACCTAGTATTATGAACTCATGTATTGTATGAAAGGGAGACAGATGAAAATTATGATTGAATATTGATACAAATACAAAGTTTGAGAAGCACTGCAACATTTCACAATAATATTGTAACGAATTTCACTGTTTGCGGGTCGCATACCCACACCCACCCAAAGTAATGCCATGCCCGCCGTCAATAATCTGAAGGAATAAAACACCCACGGCAGCACCATGTGACACTCCAGAACAGCATCATTTTCAACAAACAGAGCAACACAACGTCCAAATGTCCATGATCCAGCCTGCAAAACAGACAAGTTCCAGAAAGCCGTAGGCTTTCACTCTTCGGTATAACAAGATGAATCACCTGTAAAATAGAGGTTGGCGTCTGAGTCAAGAAATCTGAATAACTACAACTTACTCAGTATGCTCATATAATACTGCATGAAAGTGTGGTAGAACATTCCAGAAAATAGGAGAACTGGAAACCGAAGTCGTCAATATTTTGCCAAGACGCCACAATCATGACAGTTTAAGACAAGGATGTCAAACCACGCTAATTCAGAACGATATTCGCCAATTTGGCGATACCCATAGAGCCCCATATTTACAAGGTCCGAAGCAAATTGATCTAATTCACATGTTTATACGTAATAAAAACATTAATCCTGTAATTATTTTTCAAGAATAGTAATTTTGACATAATTAATATAATAAACACATTTAAATACCAAAATCAAAACAAATATATAATAAAATATATCAAATTTTCACAAAATGGTGAAAGACGGCACTGCATTACATGCCAAGGCCAGGACGTATCAAATTTGTCTTTATATGTTTATTGAGATGATTGAAATAACCTAATGGTGAAATGTATGTCTTGAGGCCCATCTTAAGTTAAACCTGATTTGTTTGGCCCAAATTAGCCTTTGAGTTTGACACCTTTGGTCTACATACTAATATAAAGAAAATTATATATTTCAGGATGTTCGAAACTCTCTTTATTAAATAAACCTCAGAAATGGCTCGTTAACATGTAATTAATAACCGTCTATAAAAATTAATTCGAGTGAAATAAATATTTTCTGAGAAAATGGTACATGAACTTAAGTAATTAAACATGAGTACCTAATGATGTAAGTAGCGTTTATTCGAGGCACATTTTTAATCAAATGATACTCAATAGAACAGACAGTTTCGAATGTTTTATGAATGTGTGAATCGATTAGTACGAACTTACGAAAATGTTCACTAATTTCTCTATGAAATAAAACTTTACTTGCTCAAAAAGAAATGAAAGGTGATATAGTTTATACACTCAACATTTTTGGATAAACCAAACAACCGTGTGGCACTTAAATGGTGCTTTTCCGTCTCACTTACTTGCACCAAGTTAGGTTTAATATAAATTTAATTTATAAATTTGTTTTAACTTTGTGTCTGGTATAGCAGTTTACTTTTTACAGTACTAAAAAAAAACGATTTAATTTCCTTTTTGGTCGATTTCCTTGCAGAAAAAGTAAATAAACTGAAAGTTGAAATTTCTGATTATTGGCGTGGCTGCTATAAATTTATATTAATGTTATACCCAAATCCACATTCCAGGAAGTCATATATTTAGGCAATATAAAAAGGAAATAAGACATTTTTGGGAGAAAAACATTTATATGAAAAAGGAGAAAGAAAGTAGAAAACTTTTATTAAGGAAGAATCACATTGGACGAAATTACGAGTAAAGAGATAGAAAATCTTGTAAAGGAAATGAATTTGTTGTTTCTTTTGGTACTCTATTTTCAGAGATTAAAAATTATCATTCGGTGAAATCTTATTTTCTTATCTAAAAAATTCCAATGCCACATGATTAGTTTTATTTCTTTACCTGGGCGAAAAGCGGACAAACTTTTTTTTAAACTAATGATTAAAAAATAAAAATTGAAATTATCAATTTTATTAATTGATTTCTTTTACCGTTAAATCTAATTTCAACAAAAATATTCGTTTTCAGGGAGCATTTTGGTTACATCAGCGTTTCTCGAACTGTGGTGTGTGATAGCCGTCACGGGGGAGCGATCATATTAAAAAGTCAAAAACTAATGTTTATTTTTAAAAAAATTATTAATTTACTTAATGGAAGCAAAACAAAATACATTCTGACATAATTAAAAAAAAATTAAAATACTCATTTACACTGATGTAATACACTTATAAATGAATCAGTGCTAAAAATGTATTTGATAGTTAATTTCACAACACTCAGTTAAGAACAAATTTAATAGCTACCAGTGACTTCACGGGTTTATATTAATTTATAGTATATACAAAATTTATAACTTATCTTGATAGTTTGTATGGTTTATAATTAAAGTCGTATTGTAGCTTTATATCAGATTATATTATTATTGAATTCAATACATTGTTATTTCTTCGAGGAGGGGATGATGAAAATTATGATTTAAAATTGGGTACAAATGCTAAAAGTTGAGAAGCACTGGGTTATACATCTATCTGCATCCTTACATCATCTAATAGCTTATAGAAGCATATTATAAATATATTATTGTGTCATTTTCTGTAGCTTATTCCTGTTGCTTTAGATTGTCTTAGATTGCTGTTCAATCACATAAATTAAAATAAGTTTATAGAAATTGGTCATTCGTGTTAATCGATTTCTTAATTCCTCCCTAAAAATAAAAGATTTCATTCAGAAAAAAATATATAATTCATAAAACAATTGCAATCATATTGTGATCAAATTCATGTAACAAAACATAAATTTAAAACATATTAAATGAAATTTTTCGTTTAAAACTCAAACATTAAATACATAGAAATAAATACTGATTTTATATCAAAATCTTATTCATTAAAAAAAGAATCAAATTATTTTTATTGTTATTAGAATGATAAATGTTGAGTTGGAAAATATGTTGTCGTGGCTCAATGTCACCCCTTACACTACCCTCTCCCCGTCTATCAGTAAATATTACTGGATGTGTAGGTGGACTTAAATGATCGAAAGACATAATTGCAAATCAATAGATTTATTGATTCTAATTAACACAAAAGGGTAGAAACACACAATTCAAATTAAAGAGAAACAAAATAGAGTGGAGTACGAAAAGGGGAATTGCTACTAGCGGAATAACAGAATAGCAACTGAATCTATGAAAGCTTAAACACGCACAAATACAGCTATGCCACGTACGAATATTCGCAATATCTTAAATTAAATCACTGAACTTATCTTTTTCAACGGCTGCTACTTCGTGATGATTTCTGCCTTCTTACTGGCTGGGGGAATAGCTGAAGGATCCGCATTCTGTAACACTGATTTTTACAAGCTTCAATCAACTTCTCCTAGCGTAGCTCCACACGTAACCGCTATCTATGAATGTCAACAACTGCGTGCTGACCTCGAGATCTTTACTTCACTTAACTTCACTCTTCTATCTCTTCACTTTACTTTACCTTTTTAACTCGCGAAACCCGAACTTATATATCTTATTCGCATAAATCACGCCTGGCTCTCGGTGAAGATTGGTTGAAATAGATAAATTATTTTAGGAAAAATAGAGGAGGTTAATCAAAAGACCGTATAGATCCGTCACAATGTTATATAACTAAACATCAACAAAACTTTTAGAATTTATAATTTCTGTAGGCAATACTTCAAATAATTGAACATGTAAACTTGAATTCTCTTTTCCAGTGAAATTTCGGGGACACAATTGTAAAGCAGCCTCAGCAATTTGTGAAAGGAAAAATATCTTTTTAATTCCCCTGCGATAAAAAAAAGAAAACCTTTTGAAAAATAATTTTTTTAATAAAATATTTAAAAAAACAATATTCACAATGTTCGTATAAATTTTATAAAACATTACTTGTGTTACGGAAGAAAATATTCTTAATTTGTTTCAAGATTTGTTTGTCATTTTACTCACAATATACAGAATTTGCAATTGAATTCCACCTGTTTTGCAATACTAGTTAAAATATTGTTATACATATATATTGTATCCGACTTTGTTTGCTTCTTTGCCAAAATGGCATCGGGGAGAGAAATATTGTTCATGTGCATCAAAGGAGGTCAATTTTTGAATAATTATAGAATATAACAGTAGCCTATAGGCACCCAATATATCAGTAGCCTAGGCACCTAAATTGTAATCATAATTAGTCGCCAAATTAGGTGACAAAAATAGATGCTTCAGGAAAAATCCAGGAAAGTGAGACGCCACAGAGAAGGAGACAGTGAGTCAGAACTCGAGAGTGGGGCTGTACATTTCATTGAAAAGATATTGTTTCTAGGAGTTTGCATTGCTGTGTGAATTATCATACATCAATCTGTAGTGTGATAGTAGTAATTTAACGCATGATGTGTGTGTTATGGATTTTATAAATGCTAATATTGTTAATTGTTTCTTGTTAATTACATCTGCTGAAATTACTAAATAATTCCAAAATGATTTACGATTTGCTCAGAAACTATGTGCCTGTTTATTACATGGAACTTTCTATATTGGAAGAATGATCCAATACGTAACAATATACAATAAAAATTCAGTACTAAAAATAAAATCAAAGTGAAATGTAAGTATTTAAGTAAAATATATTTTTCTTTCTCATGCAGCAAAAATACCTGTTTTCATAATTTTTAATCAATAATACTGGACAATTTATGAGAAAAAAAAACCGGTGAATATCATTTATATTAGAATTACTAAGTACTTAATCTAAGGAAATATATATTTTTACATATGGAAAATAACATTATCCTTTTTGTTTCATAATCAAGATATCATTAAGCTGTACAAAGCTCAAGCGTTTTAAAAAGTAAATGTAATATTTTGATGCAAAAAGGAAATAGATTTTTAATTACTAAAAGGTATTTAACTAATAATAATAACTTTTGTGTTTGATTTTGAAAATATTTACTAAAGAATATCAGGAATTGTCATAAATAATACCTAAAAAATTTATTTGTCAGGAAAATTCATGAAAAAAAGTGTTAATTTTCTTAAAATAAGACATAGAAAAATAAATAAAAAAAGATATACTGAATTTCTTGCAATGCTGTATAAACATTCTGAACATGTATTTTAGAAAATTGTGATAATCATTATATATAGTTTAATTAATACAATATTAAAAATTAATTTAATATTAAAATTAATTCATTTGATTGAATTTTTAATTTACTGTATTTATCTTTCTGCTTAACGTCCATCGGTTTCAATTGGACACTGGACCTGGTTTACTTTGTTCTCCTTTCCACCTTCTTTTCAGGGAATTTGAAAACGTTTCGTGACTTTTAATTCATTTTCTGTGGTGATTACACTGAAAATGATGCTCTAGGTTAGTTAGGAGTGATTTTACAACTAAATATACCTAGAACGCGTCCGCTAGTGTCATTTCGATACTAAGGCAATTTATTATGATAAAAAGCTGTCGTTCAGCAAAAGTTAGTTCACTAAGTAGATATCATTAGTAAAATAGTTAGCAAACTTTCTAAAGTTCTATCACATATTTTTTTACCTTGTATACAATGTTATTGAGTTCACAGTGGAAATTAATCAATTATACTAAAATTGTTTTGTCTAAGTGTTCCGTTACATAGTATTTGCTTATTAGCTAATAAAAAAAATTCATTCAATTTCCGAACAGAGAAGGCACCCTGAAACTGTGGCTCTTAGTAAAGGTCTAAGCGCTGATGAAATCGCTAATTTGCTGCGAAAGCGCCTTGAGATTGAATAGATTTAATTTAGAATGTAATTTAAATTCCGATGGAGATAAAAGTTTGAATGAAAAAAACTGCAAAGAATCTGAAGAAAGTGCAGATGTATTTATTCCAGTAAATTCTGACTTCGCTAGGGTTGGAACAGAATGGTTGCCGCATAATAGTAATGTTCCTGGCTTATTTGTGACTTGAAATGTTTTGCAACAAAGCAGTGGCCCCACAAGCTTCGTGAATAGGAATGTCAATGCAATTTTTTTTATGTTATTAAGGGCCATTATATAGGATAATTACATAACATAATATAAAAC
Organism: Trichonephila clavata; assembly: GCA_019973975.1. Classification (NCBI taxonomy): domain Eukaryota; kingdom Metazoa; phylum Arthropoda; class Arachnida; order Araneae; family Nephilidae; genus Trichonephila; species Trichonephila clavata. Next base: position 25,110 of record BMAO01034723.1, read on the forward strand.
AATCTTAAAACTAAACCTTACTTAGCAGGAGTCTTGCAATTATGTAGAGAGAGTTAAAACAATTTGTATATTTTATATCGTGGTGTCAAAATGACACCGCTGGAAGTTTAAGGGTAATCGAAATCCCGGACGTTCTAGTGTTAAAATGTTGGATCGCAAGAAAATTTGGTTGATATCTTAAAATATTTTAAACTTTCAACGCGGATTTCTAAGAATAAACATCGAAACCAATTGTACAGTTAGTGAAAAAAATGCTCATTTTGACAATGCATTAAATAATAAAAAATCCAGAGAATTTCTTTACATAATAATATACCCATACCAAAGTATGCAATCTAAATGAAAACTCCTTATATATAATGCACAATTTTTATTTTTCCCTTGTCAAAATCGACGATTCCCATGTATGATTTCTTGGAATCTCTTTCCACTAAATTTTACAATTATTTCACATTTTTGTGTCTTAATAATGAGTCTAATTTTATTCTTCAGAACTTAACCACATATGGAAATAATTATAAAATATTCTTCTGTCTTTCATAAAACTACCGAAGTATAGAAAATTATGATGTTTAAAGTTGCTATGTTAAAAAAAAATCGAGTTTGCTACTTTATATATCCGAAACTATTAGTTTATTGCATTTTTAATACATTGAATACATTTTTATCTCGTTCAGAGTATTTAATTTTATGTCGAAAATCTGGGTTATTTTGTCTTGCATCGATAGAAAATAAATGAAGATAAATATTCTCCTTTTTTTCACTTTTTCTTAAATATAATATAATTACTCTGATTTTTCAGCAAATTAAATGGATTGAACAAACGTGTCCCGACTAAGATTTCTTTCTTTCTCAGTAGTAAGTGATTCTCTTACTCTTTAACTTTAATATTATTAATCCTCTTTTATGACTATTAGACAAAGGATAAAAATAAAAACAGCATCTGCAGTTTCGAATTTTTGTTTGCATACATAATTCAATTAAAGCTTCGTGGAATCAATTTATGAATAAACCATTTTACGGACAAACACGTTAAATAACATTTTTTATTAAAACATTGCTCATAAAGGATCAGTAACAAGAATTATGTTTAGTAAATATCTATTGTTAAATTAGTCAGTAGGCAGTTAACTGTATAATGACCATTAAAATAGAACAATTTCACAATAAAAGTTAGTTTTTTTTTTAAAATTAATCTTGACTGTCTTGAAAAATTTACGCGGTATTGCATACAATTTATTATGTTTCTGTCTATTTAGTATTTTAATTAAACATTTTTCTAAGTGTATATTTATCATATGAAAATTTCAAGTAATATAACTTAAACGACTAAAATATATCCAAATATGACATTTGATATTTGGAAGTGTTTTGTTTTTTTTTGCTCAAATATTATTGTTTCTTTCTGTCATTTTTTAAAAAATTTCTGTATATTATTTGTTTCTTTCTAAAAATATTTTGTGCGTTTTTTAATTTTAATTTTTGTGTAAAATTCTATTTAAAATGGAATATTTTATTTTCAAAATTTTCCATGTCTTCATATGAAATAAAAATGAGTTTATTTAAAAATTCCAACTTTGAAACTTTCCTTTTTCGATAAATCATCTTTCTCATGAGGAATAAATTAAATAAACAAATTAATTAAAAGTGTATAATTTCAAAGAGGCAAATTACTTGACGTTTAAATTTTTAAAAAAAATCTTTTGGATCTTTCGATGTATTTTCAATAGCATAAAAGAAGAAACTTGTCATAAAAATATATTACTCTTTGAACATTTAGCCTAATATATATATTTTTTTTTTTATTTTCCAAAATCAAGTTTAAGGCTAAATTAATTTCTATTGATTTCTGACGATTATTTTTTATAAATTTGTTTTCCAGCGCATTTTTAAAAAGGGAAATTGGTTTTTTAGGAAAGCCAAAAATCATGTCGCCCAATGTATTCTTATTTTTTTTCCTTTTAATTTATTTATTTTTAAATAGTTTAATATAAGTTTTTTTTTTGGTTATTTGTAGAGAAATATTGATAAATAAAATTTCTTTCAGAGCTTTTTTTTTATATCGGATCAAAAACTGTATAGAACATTCACATTACTGGGTTCTTATATTTAATAAAATACACAAATTGGAGAAATTTCTTAAGAAAAAGCTATTCTAAATTTCTTCGACCATTATTTTCTTTATTTAAAAACTGTATGATTCCTACATATATTTCATAACTTTCTCTTGTCTTTGTTTAGTATAATAAAATTTCGAATGGAAATTTTTTTTTCAATCTCCCACTATACTCAATTTTTTCCAGAACTGAGTTCTTGCCATACCACTTTTAATGCCGGTTGAGTTTGAAAAGCAGCATGCTTATTCCCTTGTCTTAGAACTTTCCCTTTTTCTAAAATAAGTAGGAAGCAATTTCTCCCCTTATGGCATCTTATGAACCCCTAGAGGTTAAAACATAGATGTTGATACATGACACAAAATAGATTGCCACCTGCCATGATGAAATATTATTATGTCATTGCTTGAACAAGTATTTTTCTCTACTTCCCGCTTGAGTTTATTTTTCGAAGTAAGAATGTTTCCTTGAAGTCTGAGGTATGTAGTTCTTGAAATGCTTTCTAAAAGAAGTGCCGCTAGGAGTAAGTTTACAATTGAAACAGAATAATTGTTTCATTGCATTTTTCTATAAATTTTCGGGATTTACTGTACTTAGGAAAACGATGTGTTCAGCAAACACATAATGTCAAAAATTTAGTAAAATGTATAGGTTCTTATTATGATGCAAATGTTAGTTTAAAAATACTTTTACATCTTAAACTAATTTCGAATCAAGTATAATATAGAGTGAAAATAGTTTAACACAAAACTGAGTGGACTTCAATATTTTTTCGTGTTAAAATAATTTCGTGTTCAAGGGGAAAAAACATATATTTCAAAAAGTAAGTTTATTAGAGTACAGGGTTATCAGGAATGAATGACACGATTTCAAAATTGAATAATTCCTAGATGAATAGACAGAAAATGATAATTAAGGGGATTCACCCATGTGGCGGCCTGCTTTTTAAGTATTTTTAGAGATTTTTTTTTTGACAAACAGTAAAAATATAGAACTTAAAGTTTTTTTTATCATATATTTATGAATATTTTAAGAGTAGGACATAAATGCTTAGGCAAAAATATCCAATAGAACGTGATTTATAACTCTCTGAACACACCCGTCTCAAAAAAAAATGGACGCTCACTTTCTCCACAATTCCGGCTAATTACCTTATATGAAATTTTAAAAAATTAACGGTGTTTTAATCTATAAGTTTAAATGCCTAGAATGGACTATACTTAATTGAAAATATCAAAAATTGGATGTTTGGTAGACCTCTGAAGAAAAAGTGTCGAATTTCATGGGTTTTTTGTTATGTTTTTGTTGGAGAAAAAAATAGAAATATTTTGAATTTTGAAATGATCATAGTCCATTTGGTGCTTATATATGTGCTGAGTCTACACTACAAATTTGAAGTCATTCGGTTCAACCATTTTTGAGATATGATTGAAGATATTTTGAAAAGCATAGTTTTGAGAAAAACGCGTTTAATGTTTCAAGTCCGATTAAAACAATGAAAATCTTAACATACCCTTAATCGGTGAAAACTAAAACAAGTTCGACGAAATATTCAATAACAATAGGTATTTCCTTTTAAACATCTACAAAAATTGTATGAACGTATATTCGCATAAAAGCGTCAATGGTATCAAGCCGACTGTACACAATAGGCACAGCCTTCGATTGCCAACTGAGCGCTCCGAAAACCTGCGCTTCTAACGCTCCTTTATAAAGACTTCGAATTTTAAAAAAATCACTTTACCACCGTATTCTAAGCATGTTAATTTATGAATTTTTTATTATTTATTTTTTTGTACTCATCACATGGGTGAGCTCCCTTAAAATGTCATTGTAAAGATGCAATATGAAATGTTTTTCGTACGTAACGTTACTTGAAGTAAAGTAAAATTTGTTTTTCAAGTGTTCAATGTGACATCATTTAGTCATCTGTTTAATATCATTGCGAACCTGATTGACCTGGACTTATTCCTTTACATTGGCATCCAAATTACTGGAACAGCTTATGCGATCTTTTCTTATGCTCTTAGATGTTTGGGTGCATTTTTATGGTACTTTCAAGAAAATTCACACGGAACCGTGATTACTGACAGACTTTTTGCAAACGAGAGCACACAAAACGCCTTCTCCCGCTGCGGCGCCATTTCACCACTTCTATTCACTAATTTAAAAATATATTGATTACAACATTGATGCCACCTATTGGACAAAAAATTTTACATGCTCAACATTTCATATTGTATCTTTACAGTGACATATTAATGATCATTTTCTATTTATTCATCTGGGAATTTTTAAATTTTGTAATCGGATATTTATTTCTGATAACCCTGTACATATGCATGTGTTTAAAAAAACTCAACAAAACAAACATTTTCATTAGAGCTTAATGAAATTCAATACAACATTTTTAAGTTTTTTAAAAAGCAAAACCTTTATTGGAAACAAAGCGTTTGTGGGAAGATATTTGTCTTTGCAAAGACTTTTTTAGCATCAAGTTGTCAACAAATTGCTTGATGTCGTCCATTTTGTTACTCTTTTCACCATTGGAATGTGCGTGTAAATAACTGCGCATACTTTTCATGCACCTCATTTTGGTGGATGTGGGAACTGGAGCAGCATCATTCATTGCATTTAGGGGTGGATGGTGAAAATAGCTTAGATAAGCAAAAAATTAGCTTGTGTCATAGAGAAAAGTATTCGCGAGTACGTCAAATCCAAATTAGCCTCCTTCTTACGAAAAGTGTGAAAATACCTCTCTTAAATCTCGACTGCGTGGCTGGTGTTTTCCATAATTTGTTCATTCCCAGATAGGTAATATTTTCTTGTTAAGCGATTTTCATTTCATGTTAAGAGAAAATTAGTAATTTTAGAGACCTTTATATTGTTTCGTATTAACCAATATTTTGTATTAAGCCTTTTCCCTGTAAACGTATATCACTTTATGTTTAAATAAATAATTTATCCAAAAAAATCTTAAAACTGTTTGGTTAGAATATACAAAATACAGCTAAATAAGTAAATTAAGCATGTGACTGAACACTCCAGCCCTAAAATATCACGGGTGCAAGAAATAGAGGGGGAAATTTCACCTAGCGATTATGTCGAGAGCGAGAAGGAAATAATTGAATTTTTTTATATTATTTTTGAATTTAAAAAAAATTATCTCTTAATATATTGCATAAAGTATCTTTGAGACAAGAGTCCAGTTCAATTTGGAATTTAGTTCAGTCATGGGGGTATTCAATGCGATAAGAGAGATATACTTTCTGTCTTTCTTGCTAATGGTATTGTTTAAGAGAGCCGTTTTTGGAACGTTGCAAAGTTTGTTTCTTACGAGTTTTCCTCTAACGTAAATAATTTATTATATTATTTCCTTATATATATATATATATATATATATAAGTTTGATATTATTCAAACAATTGAAGTCGTTGGCTTATTTTTCTTCCACTCAAATTTGCAACAATGTGTTCAATAAACATCTATTGAGAAACATCGGATACGTATGTGTACTTCAGGAATGAAGTTCTGCAATCGCACTCATTGCCAGATCTTAAGGGATCACAGAGATGTAAATTTTGGCTAAAATACAATTAAATTTCAAATAGATATAATTCTTTGAAATTAAAATTGAATATTTCGATTATTTTACACATTATTTAAAGAGTAATGGAGTCTCAAAAAAGTATATAATGTTTAAAATATTATCGTAATTTTAAAAATTATAAGCATATGAAAATAAGAAACATTTCTGTAATAAATATTAAGTACCTTGTACGTTGCACATGCTATTTTCGAAATTAGTTGTCTATGATTAATAAATTTTTATTGAATTATAAAATGTATCATACTCTTTAAACTCTACCTAATTTTAGAATAATATAAGAGGGTGTATCGGAAAATAAGTTTCCCCTATCGACTGTCGTCAGAGCTGTGTATGAAAGTCAAATCATAGAATGAGACATTAAAGATAAGACATAACTTTATTTTTCATGAAAGTACCAAGTACATTAAGACAATTGTCATATCACTTGATAAGCTTCAAAAATCCCCCAGGAAAAAACTCAGAGATCTGCATATGGGAAAAGCGTTAAAGAGCTTTTTTGACTTTAGCATTGCTTCCAAAGTGCCTTTAGGCGAAATTATTCTTCAAACTGGAAACAGATGAAAGTTACTCGGTATGAGATCAGGACTATATGGCAAATTGCGTAGGCGCTCCCCCAACGAAGAGTTGCAATATGGTTTTTCGTTGCCGTCACCGAGTGTGGTCTCGTATTGTCATCCGACAACAGAACGCTAGATTTGAGATGCCCAGACCGCTTTTTCCGAATCACCTCTTTCAATTCCGACAGGGTGTCACAGTAGCGCGTAACATTGATGGTTAAAACTTCCAAAAAGTCCACGCTCCAAAAGATGCAAAAGTAAACGCTTCTTCCGTATGCAAAAGCCTAAGTTTTCATACAAGGTTTTTTTAAGCTTATTAAGCGGTATGACAAATATCGTAATGTGCTTGGTACTTATGAGGTAAAATAAAGTTATGTCTTTTCTTTAATGTCTCATTCTATGCTTATACTTTCATACTCAACTTTGACCAGAGTCGAAAGGGGAAACTTATTTTGCGACTCACCTTTTGTATTTCATACTATTAGAAAAATATTAAAATTTTAAAAATGTAAACTTTTAATATTTTTTAAAAAACTTATTACTTTATTTATATAAAAACAGCTACAGTGTAAAAAGGTTATAGTCAACCTTATGAATCAACTTATTGCTTGTAATTAGAGCTACTATTTTAGAAAATGTCATGCACAACCTAAAACTTAATTATTTTTCTTACATAGATGTTTCTTATTTTCATATACGCATAATTTTTTAAATTATGCTTATATGTTAAACAAGTGACACTTTTTTAGACCTCATGTCTTAATAAATAACTTGAAAAAGAATCGAATTATTTAATTTTAAAAAATGGTTGCATCTACTCTTAAATTTTATATATTTTCAGCTCTCGAGACAAATTAACACCCTTGTGACAATCATAAGTAAACAAAATATAAAATCATAAATAAAATTTACATCCATCCCCATATTAAAACATAGAAAATAAAACTTTTTAGATGAATACCATACAAGCACAGATATTTTTTCTATTTACTGTTATTATCTACGTGAACAAAATTACAAAATGAACAATGCAATTGTGACGGATCTATACGCGTCCTTCATCTAATTCCTTTGGGAAACCCTTGGCATATAAATTGAAATTAATCACAACCAACCCTATTGAAGAAGAAACCGTGATATGCAGATTAGGTCGGTTATATGTAGTATAGGTTTACTAGATTGTTAGATGGATAGACGGAGTTATATGGAGATTGAGATATAGAGAATTTAACGATGAGGAGAGTTTGCTACCGATCAGGTATTAGTATATTTGATAGCGTGTTTCAAAGATTAGATAGTTGAAGATATTAAAGCGACAATTGGTCACCATATCTAAGCTATAACTGAAATATATAGAGTAGTGGATTGATCCCATAAAAGGAGGATCAATATAGCAGAAGTCTTCTCATTTTTCGCGTCTTCGTGGTTTATACTCCTATCACTCTTATTAGGAACATCTCTTCTAGTTTGAATATTAGAATTGTGTCTGCTGATAATTTGAGTGTTGAATAAATAGTTGAAAGGTATTATGGCGAGTCCTTCTATTCCTCCCACACCACTAGGTGGGACCGAGAGTAGGTCGTGCTCCTCATATTTGCTACCTAACGTCTGATATAGGAGTCGGAGCTCATCTTAGGGTCTTGCCTGAACTCTTCATTTCTAGACCTGAGAATGTATCAGAATTTTTTCAAATATTGATATTAACTTAGCGTACTGTAAGATACCAGCAAACTTGGTCTGTGCCTACCTGACGGGTCATCTCGTAGGACGGTCCCTGGATAGGTTTGAGGTTATTGGGTATTCGTTTGTGCGTGGCGAGGCCACTGATTTCGTGCAGGCTGATTTTAAAGCAGGCGTTAACGGACAGTTTTCCGGTGGTTCGAAATAGATCTGAATTAGAGGCTGAGTTTTTCTCGTCAAACCAGTGAAGGGGTCAGGCTCCATCAGATTTTGTTTATAAATTGCTAAAAATTCATAAAGACCTAAATTTGAAGTATATTGATGAAAAATTATTGAATCATATTATTATAAGACTCTAACCTCAGATGAGTGATTACGTAGAAGTAAGGAACCCCAGAACTAAGGCGCAATTATTAGAATTATTCGATAAATATGAGGAAATTCATAAGAATAAGGGAATCCAGGATTCCAACAATAATTTTGAAAGAGGTGATTGGGATTTGAGGAGGAGATTTAAAGAAAGGGGTAGAGATGGAAACTGGCTTGATGTAAGTGTGATAAATAAGCAGGCAGATTGATAGGAGAGTGACGAATTTAGATTCATATATTTTTTTATCGGGAGCGCGGAGGGGGGGGGGTTACACGAAATGGAAGGTTCGAGAACAGGATCCGAAGTGATCGAGGTGATCATAGATCCGATAGTCGCTGAGATCGTAATGCTTCAGTACATAGAGGCTGAAATAATGTTTCGACTAGAGGGTATCGAAGAAATCGGTCAAACTTCAACTATGTAAGTAATCCATCTTCGGGAAGTAATCAATCACAAACTTAGGCTAGTCCACCGATTAAAATAGGTGCTTTAGAATTAACTTCAGTTGACCTTTCGTATGTCCCCATTGTTTTACATGAAACATTTAAAAAAAAACATTGTGGAATACCGGGGCTGAGAAATATTTTGTTTCGGAAGAAATATATAAAAATATTTTTATTAGGTTCTTATTAAGAACGTTTCTTCTTGTTTGAATTTTTCTCTGTTGATAATTTGTGCGTTGAATAAATAGTTGAAAGGTATTATGGAGAGTCATCGTTTACTTCCTCCCACAACTCTAGGCAGGACCGAGTATAGGTCGCGCCCCTCATACAAAATGACCAATAGATTGAAAGCTCAACCCAGTGCATTTTATTTGCATTTCAAAAGTATTCACAGAATTTTCATCTTGAAAAGAAAAATGTGCCTATACCTGGAAAAAGAAAACTTATCATTATACCTTTGAAGAAAATAGTAATAACTAAAACACTGATGGGGGGAAAAACAAATACGAAGAAAAAAATATTGTGGAGTAATGAAGTTTGGACAATGCAATTGTCTAGATAAAATATTTAATTGACTACATTTTCAAGATGACAGGTTAATTTAAGCTAAAGATAATGCATTTCAAATGTGAAATGATGTTACATTAATAGATGGTGTAACCTCCCTCACCCCGAGTTTTGAATGCAAGATTGCAAGCGTGCATGCATTGTGCTCCACAGGTGACGAATGTCACTTTGTTGTATGGAGTTCCATGCTTGTTATGTCAATTCTGGGATGGTTATTGCTAGCTGTGGATGATGCTGGAGTTCTCATCCAATGATATCCCAAACGTATTTTACTGAAGATATATCTAACGATCTCTATTTTTCCAAGGTAACATATCAACACTCTTTAGATCACGTTGCGTTACCACAACGTTGTGAGGGCGAACGTTATGTGGTTAGAAAACTTCTTTTGAATGTTGTTCATGATTGAAAACACTATAAGTTTAATTACCAGACCCATGTTCAAATTTGCAGACGGGGTGCTTGGAATAAACACGAGAGTGCCCCTGCTGACATAGAAAATTTCTCTCCAGACCATGACTCCAGGTGTAAATCATGTGTTTCTAAACCTCACAGAGTTTGGTTGCAGACGTTTCTCTGGCTTCCTTCTGACCAACACACAGCCCTAACTGGCACCAAGGCATAACCTGTTTTCTACATAAAACACATCAGATCTCCATTCCATTCTCCAATGAGCTCTGTTTTGACATCATTGGTGTTGCAAACGGCAATGGCTTGGATCCAGTGGAATACTCGCTACAGGGCTCCTGACTCGGAGCTGTCCTAGAAGTAACCAATTACTAACAGCTCGTTGTATCACCAACTGCAGCTCGAATTTCTGCCACAGACGCATTACAATGCGCCACAGCCGTACGCCGAATACGGTGGTCTTTCCTCTCAGTAGTGCCACGTGGCCACCCAGAACCCTGCCTTTTTGTGGCACTACCATCCCTTAACCCTACTCGTAAAAGTTATGCACTGTAGATACACTCTGGTCAAGTCTAGCTGCAATATTGAGGAAAGAAAATTCACCTTCTCGTATACTTATTACACGACCTCGTTTAACCTCGGTGAGCTGTTGATAATGACCTCTTGGTCTTCATGGGTGACATCAACTCAATACGTCAAATTTCTCAGACAAATAACGCTTACGAACTTTACAGTACGCATTTAAAGCAGCCCTGATTTGAAAATTCTGAGTAGCGTTACTAACGCCACACTTAAGCGCGAAATTTGATTCGATGTCATTTCTTAAATTAAACGCGTCTATAAAATTCCGTTTATCTAATGCAAGTCTTTTTTGGTCTTGGGATATTTTTCGTCAATGTAGTAACACAAATATAGCAATTTTCATATTATTTTGTAATCATAATACCGGCAATACAGCCGGATTGGGGGTCTCAGAAATCGAAAACAAAGTCAGTTTTGAATATTACTAAAACGGTATTATCCCTGGGAGAAGGTATAGATACAACCGAACAATTACTAGGAACTGGATGGTTTGAATCAATGTTGACCCGCAGATTTGAAATAGGCATATCCGTCAGCATAAGCAGATACAGAAAAGCATTAATAAAGCGAAAATTAATCATACTTCAAAGCCTACGTTAGAGAATGTGCCAAAAATAAAAATACTGATCGGGAATAAAATCCGACACAGTAGTAGAGTTATGCAGTGTCAGAGTACCACGAAAAGGTGATTTCATATTCGCGCAATTGCTTGCAAACTGCACGAGCATCTACGGCTTGAACTCAGACATCAGAGCAGGTACAAAAAATCATGCATTCATAAACATATTTGATGAAGATGAAATAACAGAAATTTGACTATGCTTTACACATAAAATTACAAATGCCATACACATGCATACGGAAAAGTTTGCTACTAAATAAGTTTGAAATATTAAGTGAAATGTGTGTTTGAAGTGCTTATTATGAAAATAATTGATTTCTCTTTCTACAAGAAAATATAACAGATGACACACCTTAAAAATAGAAAGGATCACTTGGAGAGAAGCAATCATATGTTTTTTTATACACTGTTTAACGTATCCATGTTTCTTCGTCATTTCATTCTTATTTATATATACGTAGTTAATTTAATTTTTTTTTACATGTGTCACTTCATCAAAGTCCAAAAGGCTTTCAACGTGACTGGAGTGCTATAGTAAATAAAGTAAAAAATATTTTTGATAGTTGCGATAAATGAAATTTATTACTTAGCCTTTTAATAACTATCAACTTTCATTATAAATAATAGGGAACGAGTCAGTTTTAGCCGACTGTAAATATATGTGAGAAAAGTACTTATCTTTTAATAGAGATACTCAGCTCTATATTCCGGGAGCTCGAACCACAAGATTCATAATTATTTTTTTCTGGATACTCTCACATTAAATATATAAAGTATAATTTAATCGAAAGTCAGCGTGTCCAAATGTTGTTTTCCTCTACGAGCTCATTTCGCTTAACTTTAAATTCTTGTTCGATTCATTATATATTTATATCACGTTTCCTTTATATAAAAATTTTCTCAAATCTAACAATTTTTTTAAAGTGGTTTTCTGCGGATGAGTAGAAGGACGCGAAGAGAGCCCGTTACAAAGTACATTTTAAATGAGATGGTATTTTAATATAATTAAATGCAGAACAGTGAAAAGATTATGTTATGTATTATTCTTTTCGCATTTTTATTCACAGTTTTATAATTATATTATTTGTCGATGAGCGACTAACTTTAAAGAATATTTTGATTTACGATTAGCTGAAGTACCTGTTTTCATCGTACAAAGGAATTTTCACAAAAATCAACTTTCGTAGCGCATAGGAGTTTTCAATAAAGGGTCACGCGAATAGAGCCCGTTTTAAAGTACATTTTAAATTAGATGGTATTTTAATATAATTAAATGTAGAACTCTGTGAAGAGATTATGTTATGTGTTATTATTTTCGCATCGTCGTTAAGCTGTTTTTATTTGCAGTTTTATAATTATATTATTAGTCGATGAACAACTAATTTTAAAACATATTTTGATTTCAGATTAGTTAAAGTGAAAAGGAATTTTCACAAAAATCTACCTTCGAAGCGCATAGGAGTTTTCAATAAAGGGTAACGTCTGGGTCTCGATTTCAAGACAACATGTGCGAAAATATAAAATTGTTTTTGAATATAATTCCTTTCCATTTACTAATATCCCACACAACTCTCAGTGAATTTAAGTACAACATGTTTGTTATGATGTTTTTAGATAATAGTCATAATTTTTTACTAAAAAACTTGGAAAACATGACTGCTGCGCCAACTCACAAGTCATCTCCAATGGAGCGGTGCCTCATCAAGAAATTAGGGAACCAAATAATTGGGTATGGTGGTGTCGAAATTTGGCTCCCCGTTCATCTGATGCGACTCCACTGGACTTTATCCTGTAGGGATATATGAAGCAGCAGGTATATGCAATTCATCCACAATGATTGCAAGGCCTTATAGAACGCATTACGGACGCTTGTGCTAACATGCACCACTCTATGTTCCAACGCTTGCAACATGCCATTCAAAAGATGATCCAAATGTGCATTGCTGGTGACGGTGAAAAGTTTGTACATCTCAAATAAAGAAATATTGTTTTAACTCTCTCTCTCTCTTTTGTCATTTTTTCTTTCTCAGATCCTTTTTCTCATGTCACAGTGTAGAAAATAAGGGAAATGCAAATACTCGATTTAACCATTTCTATTCTTTTCATTTTTGTACACAAGATGTTCTTTTGTATTAATTCGATGATGCCCTACAACTTTATAAATCCCTTTTTCTCCCTATCTAGCTTCGTCTTAAAGATAGGAAACTAACTCCGCATTGTACCACCAGGCGGCGCCATAGGTGGTTAAAATTCAGTAGTGAATTGCTACTTCACTATACCTACACACCACTAGTACACCATCAGCCGTACCAAAGAAAGTGGCAAGGTAATTTAATTGGTATACTTGTAAATGAGTGAGTGAATATTAACGTCGCACTGTTCAACTATACATGAGGGCTTATGGCGACGCACCTCGTAATTTTGAACCATGGTCAAGTGACGAGGACGACACTTTATCTGGCACCCCCTCTTCTAACTACCACACCACACCAACGGGAGGACGTCCGCTACAAGGTGGGTCTTCAGTGGTTCTGGCCTCGAACTCATGACACGCCAACCACGATCCGATACCTTGACCACTAGGTTACCGCGGTCCCAAACATACTGTAAATATTTTGAATTTTAAATTCATATTTTATTTAAAATATAAAGATTGGAATGATTTCATTAAAACTCTAAAAATTATTTTTTTATGATTTATTGTATTTCTAAAATGCAATGAATAGATTAATAGATGACTTATATTTGAAGGAAATTAATGAAAAAATAATCAATTATCGAAAAATCTTACAGTTTTTCCACATTTTTTTAAGCATGTATGGTATATTTCATGTTATTAACATTAGAACATTTAGATGTACGAATAACTTTCATTGAAATGTATTTTTTAAAGTTTTTCTTACTTAATAAACACGTTCAATGATGTGTTATTGTAGTTGTTGTCTACCCTTTTGGAGCTGAATAGCCACTTTTCTTCTCTATCTAGGAAGCAGAAACTAAGATGTAGTATTTTTGAACAATAATAGCACTTCTATCAAAAAGGAATGAAATACATTGGGCAAGAAAATCACAATAGGTCACGCCTCAATAACTGAGATTAAATTGGAATTTTTTACGACTTCTTTTAGAACTTTCAGTATAAACACATCCATTATTAGGGCTTCCAACGGTTAACATGGCTATTTCGAAACATATAAAAACTGAAGCAAAACTAATACTATTGTGGGGAAAACTTTCAAGATATCTACCTTAAAAAGGATTATTTTCGCCATTATTTACCGGGATATTTTTTTGTTGATATTCCCGTCTGATTCTGAGCACTAACTTCTTTAAAAATAATATGATTGAAATAAAACCAGAAAGAAATAATTTTTGTACAGAAAAGGTTTTTATGCTTGCTTTTAAAATGCGACATTTATTTCAATAATTCTGATAAAGATTTTTTTTATTCCCAAATAGAACCCAATTAAGAGGAGTAATACAATTTTTAAAATTAGAAATGAATTTAATTATATGAATAGTATTATTATTATTATTTTAAATCTGTAAATAATTTCCAAGGATTTTATTACCTCAATTTTTTTTAAAATGTATTTCTAATGGGCTGCAGATTTATGTTTTACCATTGCAGACCTAGTACATTCTCAGAAGCTAATATCTCTTTTTAGTACGGCACCATATAGGCGGATACCAATAACAGTAGGTAATTTTGACGCTCAGTTTCCTCCCTAAAGGGAAGCATCTGAGCTCTGACGATGCGAACCAGTACAAGGATTTAATTATGCCGAGAGTACCAAAGCCAAACAGACACTCCAGATATCTTTTACATGCCGTATAATGATACGACATGGCCGCTGTCGATTTTCTGCATCATGAAAATCCACAGTTATTGGTTGATGGTCGTGAGATAGAATAATATTTCTTTAAAGAAACACAATAGGGATGACTGAAAACATATTTTTGGTGATAAATCTCACGTTATTGTAATTGATATCTATCAAAAATTTAGAGAAGTACAAATAAGCGTTTGAATTCTAATTTAGCCCAAACCTTTATTCATCGCCAATTTGACGAATTATTATCCTTATATTGGTTATATATATATAAGTCCAATACAGAAAAATGAGCTGCTAAAGCAATTTGGCATGACTTGTTTTTTTCTTTGCCAAAGGTGTTGATTAAAATAGGTTTTTACCCAAATGCACGTATATTGCTGTTGTTTTGTGTGTGTGTGTTGTATTTACGTATTATCGCAACCTATTTTCGGTATTATATGAAACGAAGCACATGGATGCCGATTCAGCGTGTACGATACGATTTTCATTCAAATAATGTACTTTTGTTCAAAAAAATACAGAAATCTTAGTGAGATATATCTTTAAATGCTACAAGAAAAAAATTTTAATTTTTTCCTATGGGACAAAAAAAAATTTTTTTTTTTCCTTTGAAAATTGTTTACATTACAAAAGATTTTAGTGAATTGAGATATTTTTCATTGGTAATTTGATAGTAGGAAGTATTTATCATTGATATTCAAATTCCGATTTGAATTTAAAGAAAGTAAGATGTCCTAAAATGAAAGCAACACTTTAAATATGATTGTACTTGTATTGATTATAATATGTTCCTTTAATAAATGAACTCCTTTGAATAGAAAATAAAAATAGAAAATAGCAAAATTTCTTCAGTTCTCATTACTAAGAGTAGCGAAAGAATATTGCAACTTATTAAAATAAATCGTATCAGATAGTATAGTTTGCGGTGTAGTGATTAGCGGCACTGATTGCTGTGCTGTAAGGTCTAGGTTAGAGTCCCGGGGAAGTGGCATGGATATTTGTAAATGTATAGTGTCTTTTCGACATGGTGTACTCTAAATAAGCGTCGAGCCGTAAGTCCTCTCGTGAGGTTGGTTAAAGGGAAGAGAGGTAGGAGGCCTCTGAACCCACTAGGGTGTTCGCCCTCAAAATTGGGGTGGCACAGAGCAAAAACATATTGTCACCTGCATGGTGCTCAAAGATACGACTAATGACTGGTGTACATCTAGCCCTTCTCCATGATGAATTCCGTGGGCCTCGATCTGACATCGTCATACAGGTGGCATTAGGAACAACAACAATAGAGAAATTACTTCTTAATATGCAATAAAACAAAATAAAAATTTTAATATTTTAAAAAATTTCAAATTATAGTAATTATAGAAATTAGAAATAAACAATTGTATCACGGTTTTCAGAGTTTCTGTCAAATCATGAGTAAACATCTTGGTGCACTACTAACTTGCCTTATGGGGAAGCTGATGCTCATTACATTTCAAATTGTGCGTTTTTCAGTCCATAATAGGTGTTTAAAAGTCCTCACGTTGGCGTGGTAGGGAAGATGGGGAGTCAGGTACTATCTCAAGTGTCCCCATCTTCACTTGGTCAAGGCTCAAATACTCATGGTCTTTCACTAAAAAGACAATGTAGCTTCTAAGTCAGACATTAATATACAATCAATTCAAGTAATGCTAGTAGGAAAATGTTCGAGTCTGAAAAAAATGGAATATATGGAGTATCTGTAAGCGAGTGTTTAAATATTGTACGAATGATTAATTTCATCTTTAAATAACATAAATTATTTATATCTGGATGTTTAATACATTAATATTAATTTATATTGTATTTAGTTTATAATACACGTTGTAAAATTCGCAAGTAACGCCATCCCTTACATTACCAATGGAAAATTTATGGAATATTGGTGAAACAGTTAATTTGTAATCGATTTTGGCGACTATTTTGGCTTATTATTAGCCTACAATACACGCACCCCGATATATGTACCTATACACTATCGAAGTTATTTATTCAAACATTGATACATAAAAAAACAACTTTATGGAATATATTTAAAAAAAATTCTAAATTTATTATCTGTCATCCATGCATGAGAAATTTTAAAAATATATTACGTAAAAAGATTGGTAAAAATCAAATATAACTCAAATTGAATTAGTAGTAAAAAATATTTTGCATTCAATAAAAGAATCAATATATAATTTTTTTTAAAAAAATCATTATGTTACTTAAGCTCTCTAAGTTAAATGCTAAGCAAATTTTTGTTTATCAATTATTATTATAATAATTTCCGGTACCCTTACTATAAATTTGAGCTTATTTGTATTCAAACATCAAACGGAAAAAGTATTTACTTTCCAAAAATTGTTCTTTTTTTTTAATTTGGAGGAAAATATCACAGATTTTTTTTCTATAAATAATTCATTATTTCTATTACTTTTTTAAAAAAATAATTCAATATTCTCATTATTTCTATTATTTTTTAAAATAATTCATTATTCATTATTTGCATTATTTATTATTCTATTATTTTTGATTATTATTCATTATTTTTGATTATTATTCATTATTATTATACATATTCATCAATTTAAAAACGTATGTAAATTAAAAAAATAACGGTCTCAGGAGAATTAAGCCAAAACTTTAACAAACAACATCAGAAAAAAATTCTTGGTAAAACCGTTAGTAAAGAGTGCCCTGAAAAAATTCATGACAGTGATTTTTCTGTTTTAAAAACCATATTATTGTATTTTCACTGAAATGCAGAATTTTTTAATATTTTTATTAACCTGCATTTTTTTAACTGTTCTCTAATCCAATCATTAAAAAGAACAATACTGGAAATTTGCTTTAATTTCACTAATAATTTTCGTATAAAAGGATTTTTTTTCATGTATAGCATTTTTAAGAATGTTCTCTTAAAATGAATGGAAAACGCTTTTTCTTTATTCTCAAATTTTAATAAAAATAAATAAACACACAATAAATATTTTTAAAAAACGTTTTCCAAAAACCTCTGCTATAAAAAAATCATTGGAGAGATAAGCTATGCGAAAAATATACTGTAACCAAAAATAAAAGAACAAAGCATATTTCAAAAAATTTCTACCTTTACCATTAGGACAAATAAATGTTTTAGGAAGGATAACTAAAAAGTTTTCACTGTGTAATAAATATTTTCTTTTTACTTTTTGAAATACTAAACAAAACGCTATAACCCTTCAAAAAGTTAAAAAAAAATGACTCTAATTTATAAGAAGCATTTGTTTTAATAGGAGTGAATATTAATTGATTGTTAATTAACCCCTTAACAGCCGAGGAAAAGCTACGAAATTTACTCCCAAGTGCCACCGATTTTCTCACAGGCACGCGTTGTAAGCGGCTTACTTAGGGAAAAGAATAGGCATTTTTTCTTCATCCTAAACATTGTTTAATTTTCCTTTGAAAAAGTAAAGAGGAAAAAAAGGATAAAATAATAAAATGAAAATACAAAATTTAATTACAGTATAATTAAAAAAAATTATAACATCTGTTGTGTGATATATCTTGAAACACATGAATCAGCATCACATTCAGTGAGTTTCATGGCGATTCATTCACGAAACTCCCAGCAAACATTTTTCCTGACACAAACTCCCTGTCAGACATATTCGTACAAAAAGTTAAAAAGCTTTTATTACACTCGGTAAGCCAAAATGAGAGCAAATGAAGTGTATAGTTAAGAGCACACACAAAAAAAAAACCCAACAAAACTAGCTATGGATTACCTATGAATTGCATCGTTCCTAGAATATACCCTTTCAAACCCCTTCCCCATTTCTGGGAAATAAGTAAATTATTTAGAAATACTGTCAATGTCATTTTATTGTATTCCAAAGCTGTGGGACTAGTTTTAAACACAGCAGTCCAATAGAAATGTTATCCTTTGGAAAGACGAGTATACACGTCAGGGGCATTAAAGGCACCAGCTCAACAGGTCGTGTATACCCGCCCGCAGCACTTAAAGGGTTAACTCAGAGCTTCTCAAACTTTCAATATTTGCCAAAGAATATTAAATTACAATTTTCATCGCGCCCCCCTTCATAAAAATAACAATGCACTGAATTCAATAAGACTATACTTTGGCACTAAAGCTTCAATACGAATTTCAGTTCTTAAGTGCTGCGGACGAATATATACGTCTGCTGAATTCGTTAAATGCTCGGAAGTATTTATACGTCTTTCAAAGTATGATCTTTTCTGTGCACTTCTATCCATAAAATTATTCCGAAAACATTGGAATGGAATAAAAGGTGTTTGCGAAGAATTTACTTAGAGGATTTCCTTTTATTTATTCCTTTTCTTCCCCCATTACATCATTTGCGCGCGTTTATGTGAAAAACGGAGGCATTGTGGAGTGAATCGCGTAACTTTTAATTGTTAGTTAAGGGATTATTTCTAAACGTACAAATTATCAAGATAAGTGTTAATTTTTGTATATAATTTTACATACGACAAGCCCGCATAGTGTTAATGGTAATTATTAAACTTGTTCATAACTTAGTATTGTTAAACTAATTATGAAATACGTTGTGCTGTACTAATACATTTATAAGTGTATTATATCAGTTTAAATGTTAATTTTATTTTCTATTATGTCAGAATCTATTCTGTTTGTCTACTTTCAGTAAATTAATAATTTTTTTTAAATTATCTTTTTTTCCCCCGACTTTTTAATATGCTCGCGTCCCCTTTATAGAGTTATCACGCCCAGTTATTAAAATACTGTTTTAACTATATATAAATATTTATGTTTTATAGGCTGTTATTCTTTTAAGACGTTCAAAGTGTTAGGCAGTCAATTAGAAATACATTTGAAAATTAGTAAATGGAACTTTTCTTAATAAGAACAGCGTTAATTTAGCAATGGATTCTAATTTTAAAAATAAATGTGTTGATGTTTGAAATTTTCAAATTTCATTAAGTTTTCATACATTTATTCATTTGAAAAATTTTGATAACCCAATAAAACACCAATGGGTGAAGAAATTGTGAGGAAAAGGTTTTTTGTTCAAGCTGGGTTTATATGCCAAAAAAGATAATTTTTTTTTTGTTTTTTTTAATCCACAAATTAGTATGCATTGAGATGGTTTCAAAATGAACAATATAATTGCATTTATAAAGTAATTTATAAATTGTTAAGCAAATTGTGTATTAAGCAGTATTTCTAATAAAAATTGAGAACAGATATTATTGTATTAGACTTTTACAGTAAAAAGAGAACAATCAATGTATGATGCATTATTATAATGCATATGAATAAAGAAAATTGCAGTAGTAAAAAAAGTCACATAAAATATGTAAAAAATGGTTTGCAAAAATAACATTTTATTAGACAAATTTTGAACTATCATCATAATTTTATTGAAGTACAAAAAGGGGAAGCGTGTCGCGTTTATGAATAGCGTTAAATAATGCTATTCTGAGACATATTTAACTCTCGATTCTTACAATTATTTTTTAAAAAACTCCAAAACCTCATTGTGTAACTTCTAAATGATATCTTCATTAGCACCATATCACTAAATTCAGAGGTAATCGAGATACCTCGGTGTATTCGGACCTTCCAAATGGTATTCTATGCAAATTCGGCAACTTAATCAAACACTATGAAGCGTTAGTTGCGAGCACACCTATGCTCTGTAATGACAATACTAAAACATTCCAATAACATGGAAAATACATGTGGTAACTAGGATTACAGAACGAGAATACGTTTTCTAATTCCATCACAAGTAATTACAGTAGTTATTCGTAATGACTCTCATGACAGCAGCGTTCTATGATAGCCACTGGGGATAAATCCAGCGATTTTAAGCATTTACTTAAGGCTGTTCATTATAATACTATGGCATGCATGGGGTTAGATTTGGAATCATGCCATGAATAATCGACAACCTTGTTCATTTAAAGGAATGGTATATTCAGATTGCAACCTCTAAGTTGTGCAGATACTATTTAAGAGATGGGATGAATTCGCAAGTTATTATATTTTATCCGCCGCCATATTTCTATTAAGCTTACTATTTGTGTCCTTTTGACATCTCTTAAATGATACGTAAATATATACGTATATATATAAACTCTAGCATATATAACGCACACTTTTAACACAAAAAATATGATTGAAATTTATGTGTGTGCGTTATACACCGCGGCTACAAAAAGAGAGTTTTAAAAATAAAAATAAAGAAAAAGATATGAGCATTAAAAATACTTGGCTTCTACATGCATCGAAATACTGCTTATTTAAAAGAAATGATATACATTAAGAATTTAAAGAGTTTTAGTTCTAGAAGTATACTTTTATTTCAAAACTCAAATAAATTACTTTAATACATAGCATAATTGTATACAAGTACATTAGGTTTCTTCGTAACAAAGATAGTGTGCGTTATAAAGAGAATATGCCAAAAAATGTAATAATGTATCTTGAAAGTATAGATGAGAGTTATGCTACGGATTGTAACATAAAGTATACAAATTAAAATAAAATAATAAAAACAAAATTGAACTTCCTAAAAGGCTAAAAAGAAAGAAATTGTATTTTAAGAAATATATAGTAAATATATATGGTGCAAAACTATGTTGTAACAAAATTGGATAAAAAAAAGACAAAGCAGGAGACAGAGGTGTAGAAGTATTAAATTGAAGATATTAAAAAAGTCTTTGGGCTAAAATTGAGACCTATTATGATTTATAAAGTTGTTGCTGAATTAGGCCAGCGAAATTAGGGCTAGGCAATGCTTTATGGATTCACCTTCCATGTACAGCTGAGATGTTCGACATAATAGAAAAATCAGAGCCATGTTAAAAATAATATATGTGTGGGTATTTGTATATATAACTAGCTGAAATGCCCGTTCTTCGCACGGGCTAAGTTTTAAAAACAAAAATTCATCTATTATAGCAATTATAATATTTTTAAGGAGGGTAAAACCCTTTATGAAGTAGTATAACCAAAAATTTAAAAATAGTTTTTTCAAATGAATGTTCACATTATAAATAATTTTAAACAAATTGCAATTTGGCCTCAAAGTAAATAATAATTTAACAAAAACAAATATTTCAATGTAAGAGAGAAAATTAGCAAGCTAAAGAGTAAATAGATATGAATGAATTTAAATATAAATAAAAATTATTACAGAAAAGTGACAGCATGGGTGTGTATGCTATGGGAACTATGGGTGAAATAACTTGTCATAGATAAACCGAAAGAAAAAAATAATGATGATAAACTGATTCACTAAATGCTCTCATAAATAAGAAATATTAGGAAGCCTCTTCAACTGAAAAATAATTGAATTAGTATTATATGAGGTATGAGTGAGTGAATATTAACGTCGCACTGAATTAGCAACACGAGGGCTTTTGGCAACGGTCCGCGTAATTTTGAACCATGGTCAAGTGACGCGGACGACACCTGAGCTGGCACCCCCTTCTCTAACTACCACACCACACACCAACGGAAGGACGTTTGAGCTCTTGACCGATTTAACGTGCATCACTTCCCTACACGGCGGATCTTTAGTGGTACTGGGCTCGAACTCATGACACGCTAACCATGATCCGATGTCTAGACCACTTGGCCACCGCGGCCGCTATATGAGGTATGAGTGCAATGATATCTAACATCTCTGTAGATAGCATTAGATTAGATGTAATTCAATACTAAAAAAATTTAATTAGTATGAACTAAAATCAAAATCAACCTAAAACAGGTCCCTGTTGAAATAGTCCAGAACCAACAACAGTACTGAATGAAACAAATAAAAACCCTGTTTCTAAAAAATTAATGATTGAAACAATACTTTTTTGCAATATTTCTATCAAAAATTATAATTTGATTGCAAAATGCAAAAGATGAGTTCATACAAAGATAAATAACTATAGTGATAATTGAATTATATATATATATCATATATGGACAGTATGATAACATAAAATATGCATATGATCTCCAAGAAACTATGTGAGGAACAGATTATCAGAAGCAACGTTAAACCATGCTGGCATGAGACGTAAAATCACTTCAACACAGAATTTTAAAGAAATCCACAGGGAAATATAAGAAAATCTTTTCAAGATGCATCCTTTTTGTGTGCAAACATTTTTTCGATCACAAATGATACAGTTTTCTGGTTTGCAGAAGCAAAGTTAAGTCATGACGAAAAATCTGGTCAAAATGGAATTAAAAAAAATGAGAATATTGTTTCAAGGTGCACCTCCTCATAATTTCAGAAAATAGCTTTTTGTTAAAAAAATTTCTGAGTTTGTTTCATTTAAAACAAAATTGAGTTCTTATCGGTCTTAGAGACCATAAGGCAAAAAACAGTGACATGCAAAAAACATGGTATATTCTGATATCTCATAAATAAGAAGCATTATCTTCATAATATACTAACGTGTTAATAGCAATTAGTTTGAATTTAGTGTCATTTTCTTTCTGTTACACTTTAAGCAATATTTTACTACATTAAATATGCCGATGAAGGAAGAATTATTATTAGGAAGGATGAATATTTATTTTCAATCAAAGAAAATTTCATAGATATGAAAAATATATATGTAAAAAATGTATACAATCAGAATGAGGAAGGAAGATATTGTCAGAAGGAAAAATACTTTGGTGAGTATTTAATCACATCCATAGTTTCCTGTTCAATCCATAGTTTTCTAACAGATGTGTTTTTTATTTCATTTATTTATTTATTTATTTTTGTGAACAAATGGACATGACAAAAAAATTCTGGCGAGAAGTGAAGGTGTAGTTTCATTGATTGTAAAAAAAAACCCTTTGATATTTGTGTCATGAATAGGTCATCGTGATCTAAGATTCTGTTTACAAAAGCCTCACAAATTATTGTTCGACTGAAAAACAGACTTTTGAACCTTTGTATCACATAATTACTGTACCTACAATGATAAGTAGGAAAAGGATAGTTCAGAAAATATAAAACTGTGGCACTAAAATAGGAATTATAATATTAATTTAAATTAAAAGATTATCTAAAACAGAAAAAGCAAGCCCTAATTTTGATAAAATTGCCATAAAGTTTTGAACAAAAAAAACACATAATAGAAAATCTTAAATATTTAAAATTGAAAAAAAAACCAAATAAATATAAAAATAATCTTGCATATAGTATAGAAATTATATTAATTCAAACCAAAAAGATACTTTAAATAAATATGTTAAGGTTTGATTTTCATGAAAATACCATAAGCAGCTCGGAACAAAAAAAAATCATGTCAAAAAAATCTTGTATGTAAATAGAAATTCTAACTTAAAATCACAAAATTGACAATCCGTTAATCTCATTTAGTTTGAATTGGGTGTCATTTTCTTTAGTTACATTTTTCTGCCTTTTTGTTACAACGGAAAAACATGGAATCTGCCAATAAGGGAAAAAGATACTTATGTATTGGCATCACCGCAGCAAAATTTGCCCCATGATATCAAAATAACAGATTCTTATGTGTCTTATATGAAAAAAAAATCAAATTTTGGTGAAAAAAGTGCCACTTTGGCTGCGGTGACTCTAATACGTAAGTATCAGGAAAAGCAGTACCCTTTTTCTGTTTCAATGGAAGGAAATGTAGGTACTTACATTTTATTGCCCCAATGCCAATGCTTAAAATAACTCACCAAGTTGGCAACTCTGATTTTACATGTGTTGTACGCGCTAAATTTAGCAACCATGTGCTTTCTTTCATGTAATATCCCTAATAGGTTGCGATAATATGTAAGAACCGAAATGTCATAGCAAGATTTTTTGGTACTTATGTATTATTGCAAATATTGCCAACTCTATTAATAACTCATCAATTTGGCAACCACGATTTATTATGTGTTGTCCGCGCTGAATTGGCAACCATGTGCTTTATTTGTACACAAATGCGTACAAATTTTTTGCATAGTCAACTCTTTAAAAGTCAACATTAAGGAAGAGGCCAACATGGAGGAAGCAAAAATTTTTCAGATATAGCTCAAAGCAAGAGAGTGCCCTCAAGCCTTCTTGATGCTAATTGCAAAGCTATGACGAATTATGAATATCAAATGAAATAGGATATCGGATGGTATAAAAATATCTTAAAAAGTAGCCAGTACAGTAATTATGTTAAACCTTGCAAGAAGGGTAGTTGTTTCATTACGCAATCAACATGTAGTAGTATAAACCACAAAAATATATAACAAATAATCAGCACAAAAATAAAAGATACATAAATTTAATGAACATTAAAATAAAAAACGGCCTTGAAGCAACAGATATCCTTATTATCTAAAATTATAGAGGTATTTTTAAACACAAAATATACTAATTTAATGAAAAATGTATCCCGAACATACAAAACATTGAACAAACTTTAGTATCACCCACCACACTGGCGGGGAAAACACGACCAGTGAGCGGGTGCATATTGCATAGTGGCAAAAACTTACAATATTGTAATTATTGCATTAGTGACTTGATCAATTGACTTAAATTAGTGAAAGTCAATTAGCAAAAATGAATTTGACAAAGTTTCATCACACAAAAATATGCTAAATTAAGTAAACATCATTCGCTTCTGTCGACAATCGCTAAATCAATTGTAAACAAAAGCTCGTTGCCAAATCGAAGAAAAAAAACTTTAGAAAAAATTCTTTTTAGGATAATTTTTTTGAAAAACAATTGTAATTCTACCACAAAGAATAAAAAACGACTAAATATAATCTTAAATGAATATATTTATAATAAAATATGCAATATCGCTCCAAAAAACAGTTCGGAACATTAATTTCGCAAATTTATACGTGAGTGACGTCATATCAGCAGTTCGTTGGAAAATTGCTTAAAAATTGAATTTTAAAAAAAATCTAAAGCGAATTTTGAAAAAAACTCTTCGAGGTTAATAGCATAACGACCTACAGCTTCTACGTGCCAAGTTTCTCACTTCTGGGTTGCTTAATTTGGCCGAAATAGCTAAAACACACAAACCCACACTCTCTTTTATTAGTATAGAATAGATGGTGATTTTCGAGACTAGATTAAAAAGTGATCTTGATAAGTGAATAACAATTTAAAATGGAAGCTTTACCAATACTAACTCATAATATTGTCTTTGACTCCACCTTTTGATCAAAACTTGAAAAAAATTACATAATAATTGCAAATTAAAAAAAAGGAGTCCATCTAATAGTTTTTAAGATGTTTTACTTAAGCCATTTTTTTCTTAATTTTTTTTTTAAAGTTGCCATTGCTTGTGTGTTATCGATGTGTGAAATTTGGAAGTTTTAATTTAAAAATCAAGCCCCCCAAAAATTAAAACATAAAAATGTTCCCATTAATTTCATCTTTAAAAAAAAATGCTGATAAAAAATGCAATTACAAAAGAATATGTAATATGTATATTTTTTTTCTCTAGAGGAAGAAATGATGTAGAACGTAATGGACACGAGTGCAACAGAGTGAGTTTTGCATTTTATTTTTGATAAGTTATTAATATTTTTAAGCCCATTCTATGCTGTTGGAAAATATTACCGAATAAGAAAAGCTAATTTATAACTGCCTAATTCAAGTTCTTAGAAGATTTTGATGTGGAATAAAACCAAACTTTATGAGTGGAAGGGAAGGATGATAAATTTTATAAAAATACAAACTGCAACTTTTTTTTTTTTTACTTAGAGAAACTACTTTTTTGTTTACAGTAAGATTTATCAGACTGTAAGATGTGTTTTAAATGCTTTACCTAAATAATTCGCGATAAAGATAATTTTCTTAAACGGTAGAGAAAAATAAACGTCTTTTCAATAAAAGGAATTGCTCCAAAATATTTTACAACCGTTAAAAATAATTTTACAAATTGATTCAGTTTATTAAGTGCTCTTAGTTTCAAAAATATTTACTATGCCATTTTTTTCTTGTTAAGTATAAATCAATATACTTTTTTTATC
Source organism: Trichonephila clavata (assembly GCA_019973975.1). NCBI lineage: Eukaryota > Metazoa > Arthropoda > Arachnida > Araneae > Nephilidae > Trichonephila > Trichonephila clavata. The sequence continues at coordinate 51,879 of BMAO01034723.1, forward strand.
AATGTTTCCATCAAAAATATTTCTAGTTTAATTTTTTTTAGTGTTGTTCCCCTAAAGAAATAAGGCAATTAAAAAACAATTCACAGTTTTCAAGCTAAGACCTACAGTAGCCTAATGTTTAACATTTTAATGTCCTTGAAATATAAAATAACAGAGACGATTTTTTTTTGCAAGTAAGCTAATGCAAGTTGCATAAATATATCGTTAGACACATTAAATCATTAAAAAAAATTCTAATGAAATTTTTTTAAGAAACTTTAAAAATTAATACTAATATCAGAGCATATTGCTTTTTTCAGATATATAATCGATTTCAATTAATCAGACGTGTAATAAATTTAATCTAAGGAATTATGCTCGTAACTTTAAGTTTTAAGTCTAGTTCCGAAGCGTTACCGCCATTATACGTATTACTTCACTTGTTTTCTGGAAGCCTAATAGTCAGGGATATGTTTTGCACAATACAAATGCAACTAAAATGGCGGAGTATGAAAAAAAATGTTGCAAGAAATAATAAGGCAAAGTCACGTTTCAATGGCTGTGATTCAAGCTGGATTTCATTTTTTCGTGACTTCTGATAGAATGGTCATGACTATGTCGTATTTACTGAAGTTTCCTACACGTATCACAGCTATTTGGTGAAACATATAGATCAATTTTGAAACAATATCAATTCTGTTACGGATGTTTTTTTTATTCCACCTTAGGCCAGCATCGAAATCATTTTATTGTAGCCAGGAGGATTTTCTGCTAAGATTCTCCGTCTGATTTGGGAGGTTTTTTTCATCTAAAACATTCGAAAAGAGATAGAAACAAATATATAAAAATGTTAAATATTTTCAAAATTGGGTTTTCTAGAACAATTTTATCTCGAAGATTCTGAAAAGAATTTTGCAATATAAATTAGGAAGTGATGTAGAAGAGTGTGAATTCTTTTAAAAGATTGAATTACATTGAAGATTTACTTCTGGAAAAATAATTTTTATTATTTTTTTCTACAGTAGAATTTTAGAAGTCTAGTAATACGCAAAGATTCATATTGAAAATTTTCTTATGTATTTTTGGATATTTTATATAAATCTGTACCTTTTTTTTCAACAACAAATTTCTTAAATTTTATATATAGGCAATGAAATCGTATGTAAAACTTATGAGAGATTCTTGAAAGTGTGATGCTTTTAACATTATTTAAAACATTAGTTTTCGAAAGAGATTTACAAAAAATGCTAGACAAGAAGCTCTAGAAATGAGATTAATATTTTTTACATTATAATAAGCTATCACAGATTTATTATTTGTTAGATTTAATAAAATATAAGTATTACTTGCTTGTTTTTCTAAATTTGGTAGAAAAATTTTATTATCAAAGTGTATAATTTTTAATATAAAAAACGAATTCATATCATACATTTGAAAATAAATCTGAATTAAAAAATTAACCATTTCGGAAAATTTATGTTATTTTTAAATCTATGAATAGCGTCATTACTTATTTTAAGAATATTTTTTTTTTTACTCGAAACTGTTATTTAAAATTCTGAAAAAATTTCATTGATTTTGTTCCTTATTTTCTATCTACGGAAATAAACATCGATAGAAAATTTATAAACATCTATAGTAGTAAATGGAAATAAAAATAAATATTAGAATTGAATGTAATTATATTGCAAGAATTTGAACTTAAAAATCTGTAGTTTCCTGAATTTACTTACTTTTTAAATATTCAGATTTTATAAATGAATATTTTTAACTTCTGTAAAAGTATTTTTAAAGATAAAAAAAATAAATACCATAATGTACTTTTTAAAAAAAAATTTATATATTTTAGAGAAGAGACTAAAAATTTTGTTTTCAGTCAAAAACAAATTACTTTGCTGGCCACCCTAAATGCAACACCAAGAAAGAACAAGAGATAGCACAAAGAATTTATTTTGTAGATAACAAATGACCAAGCATCAAATGATTAGATTTATAGACTTCTGAGAAGTATGGTTCCTGCCAGA